>APFE031644901.1:137877-216030 GCA_000404065.3 Pinus taeda
TGAGACTATATTGTACATATCTTATCTGCATTTTGGCAAAGGAAAGACCAGGGTTTTGTAGCACTATTTGGGATTCATGTGGCTTTATGTGTTGATGGTGTGTTTCCCTCAGTACTTGTAAGTTGTGTATGTGTATCATTTTCTCTATTGAATATTCAGTAATTAAACAAATGAAGTGTTAAGGTAGAATCCATAAATTTGTTATGCTCTGCCTTTAAATTTGTTTAATTTTCTATGTTTTCTTCAATTTAAAGAGAATCCTTGAGACTTCCTTGCTCTCCTTAGCTCCACACCAGTCTGATCTATTCATCTCACTTGCTTTAAGGAATCAATAAAATTGCCTATCTTGCCCCAAGTAGACCTCTGCAAAAGTTGTGCCTCATCCCCGCACCCAAAATTGCCTTTCCCTTGAATTCAACAAAATCTTTAAAAATCAATTCTAAACTCTTTGTACTTCATACCTAGCCTAAAATTAGTCATCATTTTAGGTCATCTCGAGCCTCTTTGATTATCTTTTTCCGAGTTTGACCCGGAGATAGCCCTCTCCTGTCCTCGTAGGGCTAGCTACGAGGCTGAGCATGGTTTGATGTGGCCTTGAGTCTCACCTTACTTCAGCCTAAGGCAGATTTGAGCGCTAAAATATATGATTCAAGAAGGTTTGATGTTTAAAGAGAGTAATATTTTCATACCCAAATTCTCAATGAGAACCAATTTAACAACGGAGAAACACAACGAAGGACTATAAGTACACTTTGGGATTGATAAAACCTTTATTTTGTTAAATTATTTTCATTATTGGCTAGGAATGCAAGATGACATAAAACGATTTGTTGAAAAGTGCAGAGTGTGGTAGTATGCCATGGGAAGGATTCAAAATACAAAAATGTACTAGTTGTTTCCCATTCCAAGTAGACCTTGGGATTTTGTTAGCAAGAATTTTGTTTGGGATTACCTTGAGCATAGAGAGGTAATATTTCTATTTTTGTGGTGGTGGATAGGTTTTCTAAAATGGATAATTTTATGCCTTGTACAAAAACCACTAATTAACTAGTGTTGCAAATTTATTTTTTAAAGAAGTTGTAAGGTTGCATGTTTTGCATAGAACTATTGTCTCATATTGGGATACAAGGTTTGTTGGTAATTCTAGAGGGGCTTATGGAAGAAACTAGGCACCAATGGACAAACATAGGTGGTGAATACAAGTTAGGGAAATATCCTTAGAATTTTGGTAAGTGAGCATCCCAAGAAGTGGGATCGACTGCTTGCTCAAGCTAAGTTTTCCTATAATGATTTACCTAACATAGGCATATGAATGAGTCCATTTCAGATCTTGTATGGAATGCACTCCAAGGGGGTGTATGAACTAAGAAATTTGGGAAAGAAAGAACTCAAGAGTGCAGATGGTGAAGAATATGTTGTGAGTAGAGGAAAGAGTTAAGAAAAAGTTGCAGGAGAACAACAAAAAGTACAAACATAGAGCATACATAAAAATAAGATAATTAGAATTTAAAGTTGATGACCTAATTATGGAATATTTGAGAAAGGATATTTTTTTTTAGGGCATACAAAAAAATTAAGCTCAAGAAAATTGGTCCATGTAAAATTTTAAGAAAATTTTCTTCCAATACTTGTGATTTTTAACTTCCTATGGACATTGGAATATCACCAATTTTCAATGTGGAAGTCTTACACCCCTTCAAGGAATCAAACTGTATTATGATAAATGCACTTGTAAGCGATGAAGATCAAACCAAGTGGAAGAAGTAGCTATCCAAAAAAACTCAGAAAGAAATTGAAGCAATATTGGGGCAGAAAGCAGTTAAGAAAACCAGAGGTAAAGTGTATTTTAAGTATCTAGTTAAATGGAAACAACAACTAGTAGAAGATGTTACATGGATGAAAACAACATATATTATCATGTATGGTACAAGTATTGATGAAATTATTAATAGTTCTTTTCTTCCCCAAGAGTCTGTATAAATAGATCAAAATTTGCATTTGCTAATGAAATCAGAGTGAGATCAATAGACACACATTTCTTCTACTCAATCTACAGAAAGGAAAGCATACAACAGAAACATAGGAAATCATTCAATCACAATGATCAAATTATTTTTACTGAGGAACCCAACTGGGCAAAACCCCTCCTCTATTTGTATTATATCATATGAGAAAATTGATCTATTACAATGACAAGTTAAATCCTTCAAGCTCAACTTTCAATACGATATTGATCTCCTACTCTTGAGTCTCCTCTGGAAAATACTTATCCAAATCTAGTCCTCCTACTCCTCCTATTTCCTTACGCAATTACTGAGGAAATTAGCTCCTAAAGGATACGCAAAGATCTTATTTTCTTGCACAATTCCCAAGAGAAAAAACCTTGCCTGCTACATGCAAACTCTGTACGCTCACTAATGTACAATAATAATTGCATTGACACCTTTTTCCTCCACTTAACTAGGAAATTCGATGTGCATGCATTACTAGGGTTATTTTTAGTAAATTTACTAGTTAACTAAGAGATCAGTGAGTTAACAAAAATTACAACTACTCAATTGAACTCATACTGACTCTATTCATGACGAGTTCTGATAACTATGTTTCACTAACTATAACTCCACTAGATTGTAAGATCTTAGTAATCAACTCATGCACAACTCTACTTCTTTCTCACAAACTCAAATTGACTTACTTAACTAAGTGACTTGTCCATGTCACTCCTGCTAACTGTGATCCAAAAATGGATCATGGATAAACCTCTAAGTCTAAAAGACTTCACATAAGAGGTAAAAGGTGCCGAATGGCACAAATCCTTTGTAAATCAGAGGAAAATGAAAGTCACAGGCTACTCTTAGAAATAGTCTCATTTTAGAGATCTCTTCATTCTGAATCCAATGCAACTTGAATGGGCGAAAATAGACTTCAGATGAAGAAATTATCACAAAAAGAAGTTCCCCTTTGTTCTTTGGGAAGAGAGGCAAAAATCCTTTAAAAATGGACAAAAAAATCCCTATAAGGGAAAATCGCATCACATGAGGCAAAGAGGAGGACTTAAAGTCGGGCGGAAGGCACCCCTGATCAATGACCTCCGATGATCGGATTGGCGGGTCAGATCGAAGGCAAGCAGCGTATACCCAAGGCAAAGGTCCCGAGCTGATGCGATGGTGCGATCGCTGAAATCGGCAGATCGCAATCGGCAATACCACAAGGCAAAGGCGGGACCTCGGGTGATGCGATATCGTGATCGCTGATATCGGTGGATCGTAATAGGAGCTACACAGACAGCAAAACATGGATAGAACATATACATAATTATATATAATATTATATCTATATATATATTGTATCTATAATTTATCTATATTATATTATGAATTATATTTTATATATATATATATATATATATATATATATATATGTATGCGTGATGCGATTAGCCGAACCTGATGGAAATCTAAATCCTATTTCATAAGATTTGAGATCTGTCAATTGGAATTTTTAATGTATTTCCATGTATTTCGTTTATTAAACTAAATACAGAGGGAAGCATTGATGCGATAAAACCCGGACCCGAAGGGATTTAGGAATGAAAATGTATAGTATTTCAAATCTGCCCAAAGCCATTTTCACGAGATTTTTAGTGTTTTAACGTATTTTCAAAATACAAAGGGAAGCCACGGAGAGGAGCATTGTGACATGTGATAGCGACTTATAGGTAGACCCAATAGGAGAATAGGGAACAATTATGAAGATTTGAAGTCCAGATGAATAGTGTTTTGGTGGTTTTCATTGTGTTTGAACACATCTCTCTGTGTAAATAAAGAATGGCTGTTTCAGGGATTTCAAAGGCCCGATTCCCTCATATGTTGTATATTAGATGGACACCTCCCCTGAATGCATTATGCAATGATTATTTAACGCTAGAAGAGGGATTCGAGCGGACAGAGGCCAGAAGACAGAGAAACCGAGAGGGAAAATGAATAGGCAGCGCCGATTAGGCTTAAAATCCACAGAACGATAGAGACAAGGGTTGTTGAAGGTTGTTGGGGGCTATTTCTAAAAGCGAAGCCAAAGAAGGAAGCTAAGGTGAAAAAGAGTAGAAAGAGGCAACGCAGAAGGAAAAATAATAGCCAAGGGAGTCACTCAGAAGTCAATTGAAAAGCCAAGAGAGTTGTAAACTATTAGAGGGCCAAAGAAGCCAGAGCCGAAGAGCTAGAGCCAAAGCCAGAGCTGAAGAGCCAGAGTCAAAGCCAAGAGATAGAACCAAGAGCCAAGAGCCAGAGCCAAGAGCCAGAGCTTTAAGAGCCAAGAAATGACATGGTGTCTGAACCCACTGTTTCTGTGTAAAACAGTAGAAGTTGAGCCAAGAGCTTGTAAAAAGGACTTATACCATAATCCCAAAGAGCCTAGTTGAGTTGACTAGAGCTCATGGAGACGTAGCCCAAGAGTTTTGGGTGAACTCCAAATTAATATTGTTATTCTGTGTGTGTTTTATTATTGCATTATCTCTGCTGCTTTATTTAGTGTTATATGTATTTATATATCAGTTTGAGCACATTAAATTACAGCACATAAACAGATTTAATAAACAACACCAGCATACACCTTTTGTTCAAGCACATTTTTAATTCCGTATTGGTTAATCAATAAGACTTGGGAATATTTAAGCTTTGAAGTGGGAGAGGTTCTTGTAAGTTAGACAAGAAGCCTAAGTGCCCCAATTTCAGATCAGGTGGTATTAGAGCCTGAGATTGATTGACCTCACCTTCAAAGAAGGTTATATCAGCATGCTTGATTGACAGAGCAAAGACTGCTTGTCTAAAAGGTGTTTAAACAGTCAAAGGCTAATTGTATGCTTGTTTTGTAGACTGACTATTGTTTAAGTTTGCAGAGGTGAAGAGACAGTTATAGATAGCTCAGTCCAGCAAGGACAAGAAGAAAGAAGAAGTCATTGGCATAATGACAACTTCTACAAATGAGTCCTCAAATTCTTCTTTCTTCATCACAAGACTCTTTGATGAAGACATGAAGCAAGATTTGTCCACCATGATGGAAATGGTGAGAGAAATGTATGAGGATGGAAGGCAGTGCAACATACTTAGAGAGTAGTTGAATTCCATGAAGGAAGAGAAGCAGTTGCTTTCTGACAAATTGCAAGAAATGGAGAGGCAACTTCATATTGCAATATGAACCTTGGAATGATGCATGAGTTGGAGACATAGCTCTTTGTTTCCCAAGAAGCCTTAATGAATTATCAGCTTGAAGAAGAGGTAAATCATTCCAGTTTGTCTTCAAATTCCTCTAAGAATGCTTATATTGGTTCTTTTGAAAAACATACTAAAGGCATAGGTTCCAAGCTAATGTCCAATATGGGCTATGAAGGAAGAGGCTTGGGAAAGCATGCACAAGGTATTGTTGAACCAATAATGGTTAAGGAAAGGCCTAAGTATTTGGGACTTGGTTATGGATAGTCTTATGGAAAGTGTTCCAAAGCTACCATGAAGGCCATTGAAACAGCTCCAAGGAGGGGTTGCATTACAGAGTGTTAAGATTGTATTCAGGAGGAATGTAATAGCTTGAAACATCAGTTGCAGGATGCAGGTGTTCAGAAGCACATTTTGAACTAGAGAGTTGGGGAGACTCTAACATCCTTGAAGAGATTGATGGTGTTCCAAAGGGAGCCACTTCTTCATTTGCTTCATCTCCTCATGAAGGAAATAAAGGTGAAAGAGGCAGGTATAAATCTGGTTCTAAACATTTTCCTTTTGACTGTGCAAAGCATGATAAATTTCCACATAGAGATGGAAAAAGAATTGCTTTTTCCTTTTGTGGTTTGGATAACCATAATGTTTCTAGATGTTGGAAGAGATGGCCACACACAAGAAGCTTTTGAAGGAAAAGAAGTAAGAAGCCAAAGATCCATTGGACAAGGCAAATCATGTTGTCAAGAGGATGCACATGCAGTGCACTTACTACCATAAGCAAGGACAACTTGCTGCAAAATGTTCGACTCTGAATCCAGCGATGCTTCCATAAAAGCTGAAGAAAGTGGAAAGAGAAGATGGTAGAAATGGAAAGGAAGATTCCATGAATGATGTGTCTCAGGATGATTCACATGATGATGCTGATGTGCAAACAAAGGTAGTACCTATGAAAGGGATTGGTAAGAAATGGGGAGAGTTATTATTTGATTAAGATTGCATGTCTAATGATGCATCTACATTATATTTCAATTCAACTTTGAAAGTACAGTGTGCTTAAGTGAAAGTTGAAGTATGAAATGCATGCATGAGCATGAGATGCATGAACATAGGGATGTTGATGATTTCCTTGTTTTTGAACATGTATGTGTAATTAACTTGTAGGGTTGATTGCTTTGACATACATGTGGTGCCATGTTGACTTGGAAGAAGTTAACTTAGTCTCCAAATGGAGATAATGATGAAGTGTTTCATCTTTTGAAAAAGAGTCCTAATGGTCTTTTTTTACATGCTTGACTCGAAGGGTCATTTGTTTAAAGGCACATTTTGTGCACTTGTTATCTAGTCCATCATTTGTATGCAGATGTAAGACATGGAGGTGTTCACAAGATGTGAAAATTTGTTTCTTTTGTTGAAACAGGAGTTTAGGCCATCCAGTTGTTGTATGTATTTCTGTTGTTGTTAATAGTTGTTGTTGACAGCCTGTTTAATATATACAAATGAAAGTTTTGTGGAGCAGGTGTACTTCACATTTGTTTGAATCACCTTGGATCAATGATCAAGGCAGAAGAGTTCAAACTACCTTCTGTGACCATTTCAGTAGAAGTTTTGCATGAAGGCAAGGAGGAAGACCAGCCCATCCAAGAAGGGAAGTAGTCAGAAACTTTGGTTCAAAGGCACTACGCAAAGCAAGTGTAGGGAGGCTGAAAGAAGAGGGTGAGTCACTCTCATTTACTATTCAAATCAGTATATCAGTCTTTTGGAGACCAAAAATTCTTTAGTGGGAAGGCGTGATCCAAAAATGGACCCTAGATAAACTTCTAAGTCTAAAAGACTTCACATAAGAGGTAAAAGGTGCCAAATGGCACAAATACTTTGTAAATCAGAGGAAAATGAAAGTCACAGACTGCTATCAGAAATAGTCTCATTTCAAAGATCTCTTCATTCTAAATCCAACGCAACTTGAATGGGCGAAAAGGGACTTCAGATGAAGAAGTTATCAAAAAATAAGTTCCCCTTTGTTCTTTGGGAAGAGAGGCAAAAATCCTTTAAAAATGGGCAAAAAACCCCTATAAGGGAAAATCGCATCGCATGAGGCAAAGAGGAGGACTTAAATTTGGGCGGAAGGCACCCCCGATCAGTGACCTCCGATGATCGGATCGGCGGGTCGGATCAGAGGCAGGCAGTGTATACCCAAGGCAAAGGTTCTGGGCTGATGCGATGGTGCGATTGTTGAAATCGGTGGATCGCAATTGGCGATACCACAAGGCAAAGGTGGGACCCTGGGTGATGCAATATCACGATCGCCGATATCGGCGGATCACAATCGGAGCTACACAGAGGAGCAGCTATAGACATATATATATATATGCACGATGCGACTAGCCAAACCCGATGAAAATCTAAATGCTATTTCATAAGATTTGAGATCCGTCAATTGGCATCTTTAATGTATTTCCATGTATTTCATTTATTAAACAAAATATAGAGGGAAGCGCCGATGCGATAAAACCCGGACCCGAAGGGGTTTGGGAATGAAAATGTATAGTATTTGAAATTTGCCCAAAGCCATTTTCATGGGATTTTTATGTTTTAACGTATTTCCAAAATACAAAGGGAAGCCACAGAGAGGGGCATTACGACATGTGATAGCGACTTATAGGCAGACCCGATAGGAGAATAGGGCACAATTATGAAGATTTGAAGTCCAGATGAATAGTGTTTTGGCGATTTTTCCTGTGTTTGAACACATATCTCTGTGTAAACAGAGATTGGTCGTTTCAGGGATTTCAAAGGCCCAATACCCTCATCCATTGCAGATTAGGTGGCCACCTCTCCTGAATGCATTATGCAATGATTATTTAATGCTAGAAGAGGGATTCGAGTGGACAGAGGCCGAAAGGCAGAGAGCCCGAGAGAGAAAATGAATAGGTAGCGCTGATTTGGCTTAAAAATCCACAAAACGATAGAGACAAGGGCTGCTGAAGGTTGTTGGGGGTTGTTGTTGAAAGCGAAGCCAAAGCAGGAAGCTAAGGCAAAAAAGAGCACAAAGAGGTAGTGCAAAAGGAAAAATAACAGCTAAGGGAGTCACTTGGAAGTCAAGTGAAAATCCAAGAGAGCTGTAAACTGTTAGAGGGCCAAAGAAGCCAGAGCCAGAGCCGAAGAGCCAGAGTCAGAGCCAAGAGCTAGAACCAAGAGCCAAGAGCCATAGCCAAGAGCCAAAGCCAAGAGTCAGAGCTTCAAGAGCTAGGGAATGAAATGGGGTTTGAACCCGCTGTTTCTGTGTAAAACAGTAGGAGTTGAGCCAAGAGCTTGTAAAAAGGACTTATACCATAATCCCAAAGAGCCTAGTTAGCTTGACAAGAGCTCACAGAGACATAGCCCAAGATTTTTGGGTGAAATCCAAATTAATATTGTTGTTTTGTGTGTGTTTTATTGTTGCATTGTCTCTGCTACTTTATTTACTATTATATGTATTTATATATCAGTTTGATCACATTAAATTACAACACATAAACAGATTTAATAAACAATACCAGCATACACCTTCTATTCAAGCACATTTTTAATTATGCATTGGTTAATCAATAAGACTTGGGAATATTTAAGCTTTGGAAGTGGGAGAGGTTCGTTAGACAAGAAGCCTAAGTGCCCCATTTTCATATCAAACTGCAACTCAAGTCATCCTGCTAATGTGGAAATTTGAATTTTTCCATTTAACTAAGGCACAAGCCAAATGAAGCATTTTCTTGCTACAATTTAACATTTCCTCTTAGCAATAAAATGATTCTTGGAAGAACCCTATCCACCTGGGTCTATATTCAACTCTACCAAGTTCTCTATTGATACAACTGCTCCCTCTGAACTAGAAGACTTTTCTACTTTCCTATGTAGAACCTTATCTGAAGACCCATTCTTTTCTACAATGCTCTATGATTCCATCACCTCTCTATTTTATGAAAAAAACTTCCTTTTTTAATCAATTTTTATCCCTTCAAAACCATGCATCTCCATCTCCACAATCTTCCAATATCAATGATCACAACTCCTTTTTGTGTCACTAAACATTCGCTCACTAATATGTCCACTAGCAGCCTTCTAGCTCCATTAAGAAGTTTGCACATATGGTCTTTTAGATCTGCCCTGAACTAGGGCTCTATCAATCTTCCTCCTAATAGTCCATGGCTCCTTTCATGCATATTGTACTTCAAGTCTTCAAGTTGCTGCATACTGCATGAAATTCATTGTTCAGAACTATGTTTGTGAATAGTGCCAATCTTTCCAGATCTACCATGTGTCTATAACATATAAATTGATATTGTCACTCTTCGTAGGGATGCCATATCCTCCCACATATAGTCACTCCTTGATTGATTTAGGGCTCTAAAGAACACTTCCCTGTTTTTGTAATTTGTTCCTCAAATTGCCCAAATCTAGGGCTCTTTAGATATAACCTCTTTTCTTGGATTTCTTATAAAAACTAATATATGTGTTTGGTCCTTATTATTCTCACTACTCTATCCTCAATCCATAACTTGACATGATTTTGCACTGAAGAAATTCCTGCACTCAAATTCCCGCACCACAAATTTTTTAGTTGAAATTTCTCTAAGAGCTTATTAGGAACCTAGTTTCTATGCAATTTTCAATAGTTCTGATACCTGGCATGTAGAAATAGCTCGAAATTCGCAGTTGCTAATGAAATCAGATTGAGATCAATAGACACAAATTTCTTCTACTCAATTTGTGGAAAGGAAAACATACAATAGAAGCACATGCAATCATTCAATCACATTGAACACAATAATTTTACTGAAGAACCCAATTGGGAAAACACCGTCCTTTGTTTGTATTATATCATATGAGAAAATTGATTTATTACAATGACAACTTTAGTCCTTGAACCTCAACTTGGATTGCAATATTCATCTCCTTCTCTAGAGTCTGCTCTTGAAAATACTTAGCCAAATATAGGCCTCCTACTCCTCATATTTCCTTGCACAATCCCTAAGGGAATTAGCTTCTAAAGAATAGGAAAATCTCCTATTTTCTTGCGAAATTCCCAAGAGAAAAAACATTATCTATCTGCTACATGCAAAATTTGTACGCTCACTAGTTTACAATAATAATTACATTGATGCCTTTTTCCTCCACTCAACTAGGCAATTCAAATTGCATGCATCAATAGGGATATTTTAGTAAATTGATTGGTTAATTGAGAGATTAACGAGTTAACAATAGTTACAACTAATCAAGTGAACTCATATTGACTCTATTCATGACTAGATCTAATATAACAAAGTTTTAGTAACTATAACTCCACTATATTTCTAGATCTTAGCAATCAACTCATGCACAACTCTACTTCTTGCCCATAAACTCGAATTAACTGACTTGCCCATGTCACTCTTGCTAACTGCAACTCAAGTGATCCTGTTGATGTGGAAATTCTAATTATCCACTTGACTAAGGCACAAGTCAAATGAAGCCTTTTCTTGCTACAATTTAACAGACTCTAATGCAGGGGCATCTATTAGCCAAGTTCATATTTGACTTCCTATGGTCAAAATTCTATTTACAAAGGGAGTTGGTTCCCTAATTTACTTGATTTTGTAATATTTTCTAGTATATATAGAAGAATTTGTATTGTTAACTATTTAGAGTGAGGTGTCATTATTTAGCTATGTAAATTATAGGGTTAGCTAAAATAAGAGACTATTGGAAAAATAGATTCAATTTGTTGGGACTTATGTTGGGCATGGGATCCCCCCACAGCATGATTTGGGGATCAAAGCCCAAGTTTTGAGTAATATTATTGTAAAGCCCAACAAATTGCGGGCATGGAATGTATATTAGAGTCATAGGGTTGTCTACCCTAAGTTTGAATGTAATGTTGGCCTACCCACGGTCCGCAGACCATGGGATTGTATAAATAAGAGTGAGGCTCTAAGTTGTAAGGACAATCAGATCATAATAGAATAGAATGTATAGAATGAGATAGAAGTACAGAGCAAGTGTCTAAGTGTATCTTGGGTCGTAGTACTAGGAAGAGGCTATGTAGCTAAATGTACAAAGGCCTAGTAGAGTTCACAACTGAGTGTGCAGGGCAGAGTCGAGTCTATAAGCAAGGAGGAAGAATAATAAAGAGAAGTTTTATCTGAATTCCGTGTATCTGTCCTTGTGTTATTACATGGTTGATATCATTTGCAATTATACTATTTATTTAATGCGCGCATTTGTATGAATGGCGAATATTGTTAAGTATAACAAAAAGCATACAGATAAGCTAAGTTAATCAACTAATATTGGGTTACTAATAAGGATTTGGGTAATAACATTGTTTGGCCCTCGAGTAGGGCTGCGCAAAGACAATATCACAGGCTGTGAGGTACTGATAAGTGCGCGTAGCAACGTGTGCATAGGGTCAAAATGGCGGACCACTTGGAACCCATCAGACATCCCAGGGTGTGGAAACCTAGTTCTAGCACCCTCACATACTACTTCGGGTGAGACCTCAGTCTGCGCTCCACGAACTGTTGCCGCAAGGGCTAGTAGTACTGGGATTTCTTTGGCTAATTCACCTCTGAACCTGGGTCAGGCCCCAACAAGCCATCAAATTGTTCCATTGCCAGGACTGGGATCTGCATAAGGGATGTATGATGTCGTGACACTAGAATCCAGCGAAGAAAGAAATTGAAGGGTGGTTAGATAGAAAGATTCACGAGTTCATGGCACAAGAAAATAGGAATTCATGAGTATCAAAGGAATAGTGGTTGGAGTGCTACTAATAAACAGAAATCCATGAAATTTTATTTGCATCCTTTCCCTCTGAGTTGTATGAGTGGATCGCGAAGCTAGCAGACAGTCAAGGAAGGTGTAGGCTCAACAAACGAATTATGTGGACTCCAGAATTAGTGCGCAAACTAGAAGCATCGGAAGATAAGATCGCGCACGCTGTGGACCATGGGCTCGAGCGAATTATAGGAGTATTTACCATTGAGTTCACGGTAAACACGACAGTCAGCTACAACGAGGCGGAATGATGCTTCCTCAAAGGACCGCGAGGTAATTACATTAAATCTTTGAACACTTGGATTAAGATGATATTGTGTGAAAAGTGGGTTATGTGAATAAATTGATGTTTTGGGCTACACGAAGTGGGAAGATCTATAGAAACGAAGGTAGCGCGGAGATAGAAAATAGCCCCTTGATTTCGCCTAGATGGGAAAGCGAGGAAGAGTTCATGAAATTTTCTCTGAGAAGCGCGATCAGTTTGATAAGGAAACAAATTCCACGCCTACCACCTCCACCTACACCACCACCAGTCTCACCATCTTCTCCTCCATCTCTACCCACACCACCTCCACCACCATCACAGTTCAATATGGCGAGCACGATAAAATTACCAGTATTCAGAGGAGTAGGGAATGAAGATACGGACCAATTTGGTTTGTGGTAAGGGTTGTATGGGAAGCATAAGGAGTCATGGATGACAATATAAAGAAGTCAACATTGGTAAGCGTGTTGCATGATCGTGCACTAACATGGTACATTAAGCATCCTAATGACCATCCAAATGTGGGGATCGTAGATATCTAGGCTGCGCTGAACAGGGAATTTAGCAGGCCAAAGTTGGAGACACAATCGATTATCGGGTTTAAGGAGATCACGATGCTTCTAGGCAAGACCCCATGGTGTCTAGATCAGAGATTGAAGAGTACGATTCACGAGCCAACATGATCTTGACAAATGGGAAACACTATGCATGGTTTTTAGCATCACTAACATCGCATCTAAGGACAGTGTTGTCGCAACATAAGTTATCCACCTAGGCTGAAGCTTTGGAGATTGCAATGAGACTACATGAGACCCCAATACAAGATCCTGGCCTGGGAGTCCAACAAAGCCATATGTAAATGCAAAATTTGTGTCTAGAAATGCAGAGTTTGAAACAAGACAGGATAACTCAGCCAGAGGCATGTGAGGAGGTATGGCGCACAAAGTGCAAAGGCCAGGGGCATGACAAGGACCATTGTCCAGTATTTGTGAATTTCTTGGCGAGGGGAGGCAATGCCATTAAGACTAGAGGCACAAGAAGGAACGATCACGATGTGTGCATGATGGTGTGTGATTTGTCAGATAGGAGGAAAACATGCTACAGATAATTTTCATCCATTTCAGAAGTATACGTAGATGTTCGAGTAATTGTTTTTTAATTTCTACAGGTCGGTAGGCCATGATGAACGCACCTATAGGAGCTATGAAATAATGATGGATCAGACCCCTGCCTATAGAGTGTAGACCGAAACGTGAGCCCTCAATCTAAATGCGCGAATGGCGCGCGCTGGATTTTAGGGGCATGGATGAGGTTGTGGTGGAATGGGACCAGGAAGGGGTCGCAGACAGCTGATTTGTTACAATTGCAGAGGGCCAGGGCATTATGCCCGCCACTATACAAATTTGACGAGAGCGTCATGTTTATGTTGTACTTAGTTTGACCATGAGACAGAGCACTACCCTACACTGATAGCGAGGCTACGTGATAAAGGGATACTCCAGCCTCCCCCGACTCATAATTTGCAAATGATGAGATCTGAGCTATGCAAAGAGGACCCAAATGTAAACATCATGCTTAAAAGTGGTATCACGACAAGAGATGACAAAGGTAAGCAGCTTGAAGAAAGTGTGTGGGTTCGCAAGGCTCCTACAAAGGAACCTAAATTTTATTTGGAGCATGCGAAGGAGACATTCATGGAAGTTAAGAAGAGCTTCACAGAGGCCTCCACTTCAGGTAGTAAGGATCAATTAGAGCCGAAGATGGATCCTTCAATGATCACTACCTTTCTGGAGACATGTATGAAACTGCTGCATGACAACAAGGCTGTGAAAGGACTGCATGAACTTATCACTAGGTGTGTTGGGTCAGGAGAACCTCGAGTAGTCCGGAAGCTCGGGAAACATACATCACAAATAGGAAGGGAAATGCAATTGACTGCGCAAATTGGGGAGTATGAAATGGATCAAGTAATTCTAGATCTAGGATCGAATGTGAATGCGCTGCCAAAGCAGACATTGGAGCGCATGGGTAGGCCCATGTTGCAATCGTCCCCTATTCAATTACGGATGGCAAACCAACAGAAGATCCTACCAATGGGAAGATTGCAGGGGATAACAGTAGACATTGAAGGTGCAAGCACACTTGCGGATTTCGAGGTGATAGAGATTGTCGATGACAGTAATCCCTATACCACACTAATAGGAATATATTGGGCCACTGATATGAATGGAGTGATAAATCTAAAGAAGTGCAAAATTATTTTTGAGAAGAAGTCTCTACGCGTAGTGGTGCCTTTAGACCCTACGAAAGGAGCACACTACATAGAGCCAGTGCACGACGACGAGAGTGATGACGAGCTAGATTGCATCTACAAGATAACCACTCGGGAACAGGATTGGGTGAATCCTACAACAGATGGTCGGATTTCGTGGGAGCGCAAAATCTCCTGCACATCAGAATCAGATGAGGAAACGGAATGATGGCAGAACTAGTTACACGAGGTAGCCACGCTCAATTACAACATGATGGTAAGATCATTGCGCTGCATGACAACAGAGATAAGGGATTTACCTATGTATGACGGGTTGATAGCGGTGGATGAATTCTTGAACAAATTTGAGAGTAAAGTGCCAGTACACTAGTGGTTCGATGCTCTGAAATGGGCACTGTGCGCTACGACCACAAGGTGGTGGGGTACGCACCAGTAGAGTTTCAAGGACTGGCACGATTGCAGAAATATGATGTGCTTATGGTTTGGGAAGCCTCTGATGAGGACGAAAGACAATTATGGTGGACGAAACAGCTTGCCCGCGCAACTATCCAGATGGGTACAGGCGTATGGTACACAACTCACACGAATGCACACCACTATCACGATAGGAAACAGGAACAACAAGCAGAAGCAGGCAGGGCAAGTGCGTGAACAACAAAGTATGATAAGACCTAGCACACCGAAAATCATACACGGGGAAGCCTTCGACAAGGTGTGTGAAGTGACGAACAAGGCCCACCAGGCGAAACACACTGACTGGGACCTGTGCGTACCAGCGGTTCGATGGGCCTATATTACCATCTGTAATACCCTGACCATGAGAGCAGTTCTGAAGCCGAAGTATGAAGCAAGGGCTGAAATCCCTGTGGAGCATGTGAAGCCAAATCCACGTATAACAACACTCATAGATACAACAATCTGCGCAGACCAGAACAAAGAAATTACATAGCTACACGAAACATAACATATAAGACTTTAGGAAAAAAATCGACGGCGAAAGTTTAGACTTCGTAAACCTAAAAAATACCAGGTATGGCTAAGAAAGAAAAGCGCTTTAATGGATGCAGAGGTCAAGAGACTGGAAAACAAAATAAAGGAAGCATTTCTTATCGATAAACCAAGGATGGGAAGGCAAGATGCGTACGATCATATTGACTAATTGGAGGACTATTTCCGAGACCTTGTTAGTCTGCTGCCGTGGCTAGGACTGCATATCGGCAAATGCAGTACCCTAGGTAGTGCCTTGCAAATAGTAGAGTGCGTGGTGCCAAACACCACAATGGAAGATGAGGATTCTCCACGAACCATGCTAGAGGATGGGATGGAGCCCCACATGGGTGGTGCGACCACCTGACTAGCCATAGGAAGGATAGTCTTAGCACTCCAGGAAGTTGAAAGGGAGTGTGGGACTATAAAATATTATACTTGGGAGCTGTGCGATATTGGAGTTGCGTTCAGAATTAGAACGTCACAGGGCTCACGACCGTGCATGAAGGGCTGTGCTGCTACGCAGGTTGGCTACAAAGTGACCGTTGGTGTCGCTATTCATGATGGGAAGTCCGATTTGAGGCCAAATGGAGCGGGCAGCGGGCATTTAAGACACGAGTTATGGGCAGGAATTGGGAAAATTTGCCGCCAAGAAAGTATTAATGGTGCAAAATTAGGGGGAACGGTTGAATTCAAATTCAAAAGGTGCTATAAAACTCACAAGGCTGCCCAGCAAGCAACACTTGGTCATTTCAGAATTGAGCGTTTGAGCAGAGCATAGAGTGTTGAGAGCAGAGTGATAATTGAGCTCCTAAGTTCACGAGAGATAGAAGATAGTCTAGAGATGATGATGGCCACTAAGGATGGGTTAGGAATTAAAGAGCTACCCACCATGAGGTCGCATAGAGCCAAATGGTGGGGGATGTCCCAAAAGGCGTCAGGGTGGTAATAGAAATCCCCAAATCACCACGAACACTGCGGCCCAAGAAAGATAAATAGGTAATGGGTCCAGTACGCATGTTCCTGAGGAATCTTATCCATAGAAAACCCTCCATGGAAGAGAATGGGAAAGCAGTCACAATAGAAACAGATGAGGAAGAAGAAGACTTACAATCCCTGATCACTGCAACGGAAGAAGAAGAAGAAGTGGAGGAGGATATCCAACCGTTGCACTCTGCAACAAAAATGCCAGCATATGTCCCTCTACGGAAAGGGAAAACCAAAGTACCGAAGAACTTGGATGAAATGAAAAGCTCACTCCAGACCTCACTACTCCCCGACAACATTGTATTTGAGGATATGCACCTAGGCCACATACCAACCATGAAATTCAAAGACTAGGACCTCGCTGACAGTGAGAAGTTCCCACACCTAGAGACTGGGAATTTAATGAAGCAAAACACTAAGGGCACAGTGATAATGATAGAGCCACAAAAATGGTTGCATAGTGTGGAAAAGGTCGAGATGCTACACTTGTTATGGATACCACATTTCCATCGTTCACCCATCACTATTTTCGTAATCAAGAAGCTACTCTGCCTGGTGCATGATGGGTATCTATGGCTGGAGGAGCCTATCCCCATCATGACAGACCTCATTCACAGGATTTCTCGGCTCCCCTATAAAGGAAAGGACCCCACAACTATAGCCAGAAAAGGTAGTGATTTGGCTCTTGCAGAAGCTATGAAGGCATAATATAAGCTGGAGAAGAAGAAGAGGGGCTACGTCATCTCCAACATCAAGGACAAAGGGGTGCGCATAGCAACCCAACTCCTAGCTGGTAAGTAATGAGGAAGTGTTGCATCGATGAGATATCGGCGCCAATGGTCGCACTGGCTGAGCAGTGCGCGGAGGGGGTCCAGTTCAACTAGGTCGAATTCCTCTATGAGGAGTTTTTGATAAACTTTCATGAAGCCTGGGAGCAGGGTAAGACCTTCCACTACGCGTGGTTGCTCTTATCCATGTTGTTGGTAGTGGGAGAACTGTCAGAGGATAGTCAGTTTCCCAACATTGACAGAGAGTTACCAGAGGCTGCAAAGTATGCTTCGCTCTGGGCCACCCAGGACGTGAAATGGATTTGCGACACAAAAATTTTCTGGGTGCTCATGGAGGAAAGCATCCGGATGTGGATCAACAGGAGGCCCTACCTGTCACCTATGGTGCACAATAGTCTGCAAAGTTTTGTAGACTTCAAAGTCAATATGTAGAAAATATATAACAGGGTGTGGAAGGATCCGAAAAACAAGTGGACGAAGCTACCATGTGTAGCCACTGATGATGCGATCTTTACTATATTGGAGACATGGCCTCCCGAGTGGCGCGCCCTAGTTTTGGCGGAACTGGAGAAAGTGGTAGCATAGAAAAAGAAGGATGATGCTAAGTTGTGTGTCACCCAACTGGCCAAGAGAAGGCGGAACGAAAAAGCGATAGCTGAGGTAAGGATCGTGCACGAAGCGACACAGAAAGCCACGAAGCAAAAGAAGGCCATAGAAGCAGCAGCAGCAGTGCAAATAGCAGAGGCAGCAATGACAGTAGACGAGGGCCAAGCAACGTCCTCAGGGCAAGAGGAAAAGGAAAAAGAAATGGCAGAAGGGAATGTGGACCCAGAAGCTGCATCCACACAGCTAAAATGACCGTGCATCACAGAGAGATCGAGCCTAAGGAAGAAGGTCAAGGCCTCGAAGCTCGCCATTGGTCTGATCACCTTAACCGAAGGTGATCTCCATGACATCGGTGAGACGGTTTGCGATGTCACAAGTGAAGTGCTTCAAGAGTTTATGACGGAGCACCAGACTGTGTTGGAGGCCCTTAGGGCACAGCAACAGGAGTTACAGGTGTGCCCCCCTTAAGAAGGTAGCCTTTCTACCTACGTTGTAGCTAGCACTTCAAGAGCAGAGGAGATGTTGCACGGAAGGATGGCCAATACAATAGTGTTTCCAGAGGGAGCGTTAATATTGTCAAATGCGATGGATCAGATGTCGCTTGGCATGATGAAAGACCTTAGCCTTAACTTAGTTGCCCTTCCCTGGGAAATGCTATATCAGTTACAGGATGGGATAACGGTAGAGCTGCGAGCCAGGGAGAGTCGCGCGATCCAGGTTCTTAGCGAGCAAAAAATTAACATAGAACAGCTCAGCTTGCAGCGCGATGACTTGGTGTTGCAAAATCAACATTTGGTGCACACAGTAGATGATGCTTGCTGACGTGTCCCAGAGCTAGCCATCATAGTAAATCTACCGGTAGAAGTGTGGATCCACAGTTTGTCAAGTGGAGTCCGTGACGCAAGAAAATAGATGACAAGGGTGCAGCTGGAGCTGAATCTCCAGATCGCCGAGTTGCAGTTGAAGGTGTAGCCTTCCACTCCCCTGCAAATCAAAGAATAACACATCAAAACTATTGCAATAGGGTTGGAAGAGATTGGAGGTGTAGTGCGATTGTACCAATATGTTGGAACAGGCTCTTAAGGTCCTCACGACATTGTAGGAGGACCCCAATATCCAGCAGCTGGAGACAGAGGCACGTGAACTCTAGCAACATTATGAGAGTATCAGAGGGATTATGCAGACATTAGTCTTCACTTAGTGGCTTGCGAGGATGCAGCAAGCCAAGGCATTAAAGGAGCAGATGGATGCAACGCGCCATAAGGAAGCAGTTCTCAAAGCACACGTTTGACCATGGATTGACGAAGCCTTCACAATCACGGCCGATATTGAAGGGAAGCTCACACAGATTCAGGGGATGCATGCACAGATGCAAGGAAGCAAGCGGGAAACAAAGGTCTCCAAGGAACGGATGCAGTAGTTTCAACAAGCAGCAGCTCAGTGTGCTGCAGACATCAAGACCGTTCGAGACCAGCTGGAGGGACTCCGCACCAAGATCGCCGCACCAACAGAGTGACCCGAGGGCAAGTCACGATGTTTGTGTTGGGGGCCTATTGGGTGTGGAATCCCCCCACAACATGTTTTGGGGCTCAAATCCCAAGTTTTGAGTAATATTATTGTAAAGCCCTGTGTATTACAGGCGCGGAATGTATGTTAGAGTCATAGGGATGTCTGCCCTAAGTTTGAATGTAATGGTGGTCTACCCATGGTCCGCAGACCATGGGATTGTATAAATAAGAGCGAGGATCTAAGTTGTAAGTACAATTAGATCATAATAGAATAGAATGGATAGAATGAGATAGAAATACAAAGAAAGTGTCTAAGTGTATCTTGGGTCGTAGTAGTAGGAAGAGGCTCTGCAGTTGAGTGAGAAGAGGTCTAGTAGAGTCCGCAGACCCTTGCAGCTGAGTGAGCAGGGCGGAATTGAGTCTATAACTGAGGAGGAAGAATGATAAAGAGAAGTTTTATCTAAATTTTGTGTATCTGTCCTTGTGTTATTATATGGTCGATATCATTTGCAATTATATTGTTTATTTATTGCACACATTTGTATGAATGATGAATATTATTAAGTATAACGGAAAGCATACAGATAAACTAAGTTAATCAACTAATATCGGGTTACTAATAAGGATTTGGGTAATAACACTATTCGCCCCCCGAGTAGGGTTGCGTGAAGACAACATCACAGGCTGCAAGGTACTAATAAGTGCGTGTAGGGTCAAAACCACGGACTACTTGGAACCCATCAGACATCCCCAGGGTGTGGAAACCTAGTTCTAGCACCCTCCCATACTACTTCGAGTGAGACCTCAGTCCATGCTCTGTAGACTGTTGCCGAAAGGGACAGTAGTACTGGTATTTGTTTGGCTAATTCACCACTAAACCTGGGTCAGGCCCCAACAAGCCAACAACTTAGTTAGGAGAGCTATTTTTGTATGTAATGGAAAATAAAAATATTTGAGTGAGGAGGGATAGTGAAAGAAGAGAGGAGAGGGAGTGAAGCCACGTGAAGACATAAGGAAATTGGTATAATATATGTCCCTTCTTTTTGAAAAATTAATCAGACCATGTGGTTTTTCATATTCTCTTGTGTATTGAACGTTCCTTTCAATGGTTCTCTATGTTTATGATTGTTTGAACTCATGTTTATGAGCATGGTTAACCTGATATCGAAGCAACAGAATATTTTAAGCATCTTCCCTGAAATACTTTGCGCTTGATCTTAATAGGATCATTAGAATAGAGAAAAAAAGGTGAACTACAAACCCATACTGGATTTTAGTTTCAACAAAAAGTATGTCAATAAACAAAGTCGTGAAACTTTCTATCAAAGAAGTATGTCAGCTCAAGGATATTCAGCCCGCTGTAATCTGGCTCGACCAAAGCACATGCAACTAAGGTTACCACTAGACCTCACATGGGTAGATCCAATCCTTTTTAAACAACATCCAATGTATGACCCATATCCATGACCTGATACAATAATCTAGGTTAAGACTAATCCAGGAATCTAAAGGGTTTGGCACTAAAAGTAGCATCTGAATCCCAGATCACTAGATCCACGATCCACCTCCAGCTTAAGAACTTTATCCGTAATGGACCCCACCTTTAAGCTTAAGAGTGGCATCTGTCATCTACCCCTATTGAAGGGTAATCACTCTCAGAACATTCGGATCCTCCAGATCCTAGATACAAGTGCTAGTATAGGATAATCAGGTCAGAAAAGCACATCCAACCTCTAGGTAGTGGGACATCCTAGGATAAACCCAAACCGGAGACCTTGGAAATTTGTTTATTACATGAAATTATCAACTAGCAAGGGTGACAAGCCTTACTATCATTGGACTTAAGCCCTGAGTTCTAACCATGGTTGTATGGTGGCTTTAAGTTAAGCTATAGTGCTAAAGGGAAATAAAATTTGAGTTACGTGTTTTAAAATTTAAAAAAAAAATGGACTTCCACCTTTGATTCAAAAGGGGATTTTTCATTGGGTTAAGAGTGGTACTAGCATTAATATTGAAACTGAGCACCATTATGTTGTGAGAAGACCCTCAAACGAAATTAGTAAGACTAGTTTCCATTACATACAAACTCTAGTTGAGGCAATTCTTACATCATATGAAAGATATTTGTGTATATTATGGAATATAGGTCATAGTAGTGTCTGTCATTCATGTCAGTCACCGGTGATCAAATATTCTCTTTCAAATTTTTTACCAGGGTCTTAGGTAAAATTTTTTATGGTTTCAGTAGGTCTTCAAATAAAAAAATTTGAACATTAGTTGTTGAGTCTAAGTTAGTGCTACTCCCTTCAATAATCATGGTTCTGATTAGTTGTCATGGTCATGTCACTGTTGGTCTTGAATCAGTTGAAGTGTCAACATATAAGTCTTGGTCTAGGGTTCCCATCGGTGTTGTCATTAATATGTCCAAATTAAAAACAAAAATCCATCATTGTTATGTGTCTTAATTCTTCACACCAAGGGAGATAGCATGTTAGTAAATAAAGGTAATAAAAGGTATCAAGAAACATTTATGAAGATATTACTGCAAAAGGAAGGGTATATTGTCATCCTTTGACATATACAAGAAAAGGTGTTTTTCTAGGTTTTAAAGACATTCCAAACATTATTTTAATCATTCACATGTAAAAAATACTCCAATTGATCATCCATAACCTAAAAGACTCATTAAGCATCGAATCTCATTCTTATTGTGCATCTCAAACTCTCATGCTGTGTTTTTACCCTGCTCGCTATGTTTTCATCTGGACGCTACATTTTCTTGCAAGGGTGCCTTGAAATGAATTTCCAACCACTTTCTTCAATGGGTGAATGTATTCTCATCTTAGTACAGGTATGTCAAAGGCAAACGCCACCTCAACAAAGTGAAATTTTCAGTTTGATGGTGTGGAACCCTCTCCTAGGGTTTCCATGCTATGTTTTCAGTTTTTCACTCTATGAGTTAATTGACACATAGCTAAAATACTTTCCCCACATTTCCTACCCTTACTCACACTGATATAAATTTCCCTTATCATTTCTAGCCCTTCTCATTCATCCCCATAGCTTCTATGGCAAACGCTAGACCCAATGCTACGTTTTCAGCAGAAAGGGTAGCGTGGATTGTGTAAAAATTATTTGTTTCCCTTCCCATCACTTCCTATCCTATTTCTCACTTACCTAAGGTCCCTAATATCCCTACCCCCTCCCAAATTTTTCCCATTACTTAATTCCCTCCCTAACTCCTCTTTCCCCTCACTTCAAATTACAAAACTTAAATCCCCAGTTTCCCTAATTAAAACTCTGTTTTTTCGATTCCTCATAACCTAGTTTGTTGTGCAATATTTGAATATGGAAATTGAAAAGAAAACCTACAACAAGGGAGGAAAAGTGCCAAGGTTTCAACCCCTTAACACTCAGGAGTTGGTTTCCTCACCGTTTTCTAAGCAATGTTTCCATAATTTTGGTTGCCTAGGCTTTTGTGAGCAAATCCAATAAGTGGGTTATCATGCTAAAATAACCAGCCTATTTTCCACAAACCTTAGAGGAGATAAGGTCAAGATTTTAGGGGTGGACTTCATCATTTCATCAAAGACAATAATTGCTTCCACAAGGATACCAAACAGTGTGGAAAAGTGGTTCAAAAACGTAGATTTGGACACTTCAAATTACAGGGCTTTCATCAAAAATCAATTCAAAGAGGCTCCGAAGAGTATTTTTCCTTTTGGACTGTTGCTTGAAAATTTTTCTCCATTACTGAAGTTCATAATGAAATATTTTACATGTGAGGTTCGGTTTTCAACAGTGTATAAGTATCATATCAAGTTGTTGATGCACTTCACCTGTGTAAAGCCTCTCAACTTACCTCACTACCTTTAAATTT
Source organism: Pinus taeda (assembly GCA_000404065.3). Classification (NCBI taxonomy): domain Eukaryota; kingdom Viridiplantae; phylum Streptophyta; class Pinopsida; order Pinales; family Pinaceae; genus Pinus; species Pinus taeda. The sequence goes on from APFE031644901.1 coordinate 161,167, forward strand.
AGTTAAGATGGCAAAGAAAGTGCAAAACAAAAAGGGCGATCACCGAGCTAGTCTCTACCACCATGCTTTAATTAAAATCATTGTCCTACACCAGCTTGAACAAAGGAACATCTCTTGGGAAACCTCCATGCAATCCATAGTATTTCTGCCTTCTACTAGTCTTCCTACTAGCCACAGTACACCATCAACATCATCCAAACCAAGGGAGGTTTGATCATCTAGAGCTTTAGAGAAGAAGACATGTAGAGCATAAATCACTCAAACCTACATCAGAAGGAAGAGGCTTGTGTTTGCTCCTAGAGAAGAGGAAATAGCCAAGCCTACTTCAGTTGATAGGGAAGCATCTCCACATCACCATGAGACCTCATTCCATGGGCATATTGATGAAAAACAGGGAAAATAATTGAAGCCACTTGTCATGGAGAAATAGGTTGAGATTAGAGGGTTAAAAGATGATTTGGCTAAAGTCAAATACATGATTGCATTTTTGCAGCAACAAAATAGGAAACTCAAAGTGAATCAAAAGCTAATGTCAAAACCTAGAATGGGTGTAGAGGATGAGTCCGACAAAGGTAAGAAAGGCATTGGTTTAGAGAAAATGAAGGAAACTAAAGTTAAAGTCAACCTAAAGAGGCCTAGGACCAAGGGCATGAAGATGAAAGGAGACCAAATGAGTGAGCCATCTACACCTTTGGAGCAGCAAGACATTAACAAATCCATTGAACAAAATTTTGAGACAAATAGGGAGTATTTGTTGGATAAATTTAATTGCCACTTGGAGAAGCTCCTTGAAATGGCCAACAGGGCCACAAAATTGCAAAGGCACATGGCTAGACATTATTACACCAGAAAACTAAAGGAAACCTTAAATCAAGAAATCAGAATTAAGAACTTGAAGAGAAAACTAAAGGAAACCTTAAATCAACAAAACAAGGGGGACAACCTTGAGTTGTTGCCTAAGGCTTCACTCATAGCTTGAAGAATCATTACCTAGCTCCAAGCAATTAATTTCAAACACGTAATACATATTTTGGACTTTTTTTGAAGATTTTGGGCAGTTTTGGAAATTTTACACAGCTTTTGGGCAGAAAAGGTAGTGTGCCCCACGCTATGTTTTTGCTGGAGGCCTCCAAATCATGAAATGTTTGCATTTTTGGATTCCTTATGACCTTCACATTGAATTTATGTAACCGAAGATCCATGTCAGTAGCTTTTTCTAGATCAAAAAGTTAAAAAAAAAGTACCTAAAAAACACCTTTTTGCAATGTTTTTTAGAGGCACGCTATGTTTTTGGAGTAGCTATGGGAGAAATGGTTTTTGGAGGTCTAGAAGAAGTCTTTTTCAGTGCTTGAAGATTCTACGGTGTAGTATATAGGTAGAGATTTCTCCATCATCTTTTAGATCCTAATTTGGAGCTCAGGAACCTATACAAAAGTCACTTACAAGAAGCACGCTACGTTTTCTCCAAGCACACTGCATTTTGAGGCAATTCGCTACTTTTTTTCCTGGAACTCAGTTTTCTCAGTCTAGTTCTAGTTTTTCTATTGTAATTCTTCTTTTATGAGTTGAAATGATGTAATAGGAGGTAAATAAGCTTGTTAGAGTAATTTTCATGTAATTTTAGGCCTCATTTATGAGGAGAAGTTTAGTCAAATTTTAAAAGGATGATTTGTTTTAACCTCCCTAGACATTAGGGTTTGTTGAGCACTTCATGTGATAAGTTCCTAAACTAAAGGAGTCAACCCTAAGAGAGGGGAAATGGTTTTTTGGTCTATTTGTATCTAGTTTTCAATCATATTTAGGGTTGGACATTAGTGAGTAGAACTCTTGGAGCTTGTACTTCATCATTTTTTACAGGAAATGAAAGGACAGTTGCAACTATTATTCAAGAATTCTTGTGTTGTGATTTTGTGATAATGTTTTCTCTCTATTATAGTTTTATATGAATGATAATTTCATCTTCTTTCCATATCTATACTTTTCAGTGACTTTCTTAAGAGGTTTTAAACATAATTCTTAAGTTTAAGCTCTATTTTGTTAGGAATTTCATGTTTATGTATCCTATCTTCTGATAAATTAATTCAAGCTTTCCATGCTCATTTTGATATTTGCTTTTCCACCCTACACTATATTGACAAAACCCCAAAGTATCACAAAGGCATACCTACCCTGCTCCTTTATATCTCTTGCAGTTGAAACCTTTGATCTTTCAACCTAGTTCCCTGATTTTCACTCCTGATCCAGGAAAACCATAAATTTCAAAACCCTAGAGCTGAACATATATAGCCTAACATATTTTTCCCACTCCAGTCATCATTGGTTATGAGCTCATAGAGAAGATCCCTCTCTAGTTTGGCAAGGCTAGCTGCTAAACCCTAAGTGGTATGAGGTTACTTCCTTCGATCTCCTTTCTCAGCCTTAGGATATTGTGGAGGATATCAGGTCCATAGTAATTTAAACACCACAAAAGTTGTAATTTAAGGTTTCAAAATGACTCTTCAATTGTAACCTAGTTTATTTTATATGTAAATAAAATATAACCAAGGCCACGAGACACGTATTCCAAGTTGAATATTGGGTAAAACATAGCGATGGATATCACTGGTGATTAATTAATGACTATGGAAATTGGAAAAGGCATTAGCAAAGGCAAAGAGACGTGTATTTATGAAAATAAAGGAAAATAAGGGAAAAGGGAGATGAAAGCTCACAAATTTGCATGAGAGGGAACTTTAAGGGAAAAGGAAGGAAAATGAAGAAAATCAAGGCCTTAATGATAAAAAGGCTTCTGAGGATCAGTTCACAGCATTTGTCACTTGAGTTTCTGTTGGTTTAGCCTTTTGATGGTTTTGGGTGGAGCTCTCTTCTATTCGCTCATTCTCTCATACTCTTGCACACTTAGATCATTCTTGGAGCATGCTTGGAGCATTCTACTCTCTCTTGGATTGGAGAAAGGAGGCAAACGAAAGCAGGAAATCACAAGGGAACAAGTGGATCAACAACTACAACTAGATTTCTTTGCAAGTAACAAGATGCATGTATGGTCTCCTTGTTGATTTATGGATGCATGATATATGCATGTGATTATCTAGTTATGTGCTATCATTGGTAGGAATGTTTTCCTAGATTGATAGTGGTTTTAGCCTTGCCTTTCCAATTCCTGGATAGCCATGGTGTTGTGGGTTTTTCCACTTGATTATTTTCTAATTGGTTCTCTAAATTTCTTATCGTTGTGGGTTGAAACAAACATTCTTGAAGCCCTAGAACAACTTGGTTTGGGTTTCTAGTCCTAGAGCCTAGGTTGTGACAAAAACCTTAGAGCCCTTGGTGGGTTGAGTTACTAGTCCCTGGAGCCCGGTTAGACAAATTCTTTGGAGCCATAGAAGGCTATGGGTTGAGTTACTAGTTCTTGGAGCCTTAGAATGTTGATTTATGGTAGCATCAGATGTGCTTTAAGTCTAAAAATTTGCAGGGAGGCTTTGAAACACTCATTCCAAAATACCCATAAATCGTTTTGGGGAATTCCACCCGGAGACAATTTTATTAGAATAATTAATTATTTTTAATGGGTCCCTAAGTCTAGACTTGGGAAATTAAAATAATTAAAGGGTAATAATTTAATTATAGGTGAAACTTATATAATAAGAAAAATATCGAGTCCAAATGATCTGAGCCATTGATTAGAATATAATCTGGGTCGTTGGTTCTCAACTGGAGGATTATAAGAAAGACTTCGATGGGCATTTGGAAAACACAATAGACAGATACTCAGTTACCCGAGTAAGATCGATTTTCTCACTAGTCGCAGATCGGCAAGATGAAATCGATTGAGAGGGAGAGTCGCAAGTGAGGAGGAGAGAGAGGGTAGCAACATCAATCAGGAGTGTATGAGTAGAAGACGTAGAGCAGAGAAGGGACAACACAGAGGCTGTGACATAGAGGGACAAAGCAGAGGCTGACACTAGCACTCCGCAGTCCCCATGTAGAGGTTGACGTAGTGAGATGCAAAGGGGGTAGCAGGTCCTCTGTTGGATCATAATATCATCGAGAAGTGTGAGAGAGTTGTCAGTAAATTTATCACATAGATTCCTCTTCTATTATGTTGATTGTATCTTGTACATGAGATTTTTGTTGAATATTAATAAAGAAACTCTCATCTGCTGCACCATTTTTCCCGCATTGAGTTTTTCCAGGCATAATTGTCCAAAAATAACTTTTTCATTGTGATGGTATTTTTTCTTTGCATTTACTTTCCACAATATTTTTATTGTGAAGGTTGCAATAGAATTTATTTCAATATTTGTTGTAGAAACACTATGAATAACTTATTTTTGAATTAATAAGTAGAAGAAATAATATCAGTCATTGCAGTTGGATTTCTATTTAGGAATTTTCACATGGAATCAGAGCTGACTTAAGCAATAAATAAGAGTCGAATGAGTTCAGCGTTGAAGAGAAGAAGGGTCAAAGTGTTGTGTAGGCATCAAATCGAATCCCCAAAGGGATTACACAATCCATCCCAAGAGGGAAAGATTTTCGAGGAAAGTCTCTCTTTGAGTGAGTCGACAGAGAGGTAGGATTTCTAGATCAAAATTTGTCATCGGTAGAGTGAACAACTTAGCAATAGATTTAGTGCAGGGCAGGCTTCAGGTGGGACGCAGTTTTATGCAGCAGTTTTTGGGGCAGAAAAACATTAAAGAAGGATGGAAAATCAAGATGTCTTTGGATTATCTTCTGGATTAGAAGAAGAATTCACATGTTTCTCAAGCTCAACATCAACAAATGTTTGGTACATTGATAGCAGGGCTTCAGCCCATATGACTATAGTACGAGAATATTTCTCGAGCTATCAAGAAAAGAAAATGGACTTCCATATTACTATGGGAAATAGAACGAAGTGTACTCCAGTAGGGAGAGGCACCATAACATTTCAAATAGAAGCAGGAACCAACATCCGAGCCACTAATGTTCTTCATGTGCCAGGGTTAGGAATGAATCTTATTTTAGTGTCCCAGTTACAAGACAAGGGATATGATGTATACTTCATTGGAAAGAAAGTATATGTCAAGCATCCAAGCTAGAATAAGAAGAGAAAAATTGGAGCTTGAAGCAACATACTGTATAGGTTGCAGCTCGAGTCTCCACCATCACTAATAGGCAACAATCTTAATGGAGAAAAGGAGCTGAATGAGATGTGGCACAGGCGAATGGGACACTTACACCATGGAGCATTGAGGATGATCAGAGAGACTGTTATAGGAATTCTAGTCCTTAGTACCAAGCATGATGATATATGCAAAGGATGCGTACTAGGGAAGTACGCTAAAGTAGATTTTTCCAGGAGTAAAAACAGAGTAGAGGGTGTATTGGGATTGATACACTCAGATATTTGTGGTCTAATGTCCATAAGAGCTCTTAGTGGTGGTGAATAATTCGTCACCTTTATTGATGATCACTCTAGAAAAACCTGGATCTATTTCTTAAATACCAAGGATGAGGTCTTTGATCGATTTAGAGAGTTTAAGACTCTCATTGAGAACATGATTGGGAAAAAGGTAAAGGTATTGTGTTCAAATAATGGTGGAGAATATATAGACAAAGACTTCACATATTTCTATGCAAAGGAGGGAATCAAAAGAGAATGGAAATCTCCATATAATCCGGAGCATAATGGAGTAGCAGAGCGTAAGAATAGAACTACTGTAGGGGCAGCAAATGCTATGTTATATGACTAGGATTTGCCTAGATTCTTATGGGAAGAAACTTGCAACACAACGGTGTATATCCATAATAGAACTTCTCACAGAGCCTTGGAAAAGAAAACGCCCGAAGGTGTCTTCACAAGGAAGAAACTGGAAGTCAACCATCTCAAAATATTCGGAAGTGTGGCATATTATCACATTCTAGACAAGAAGCATAGTAAGTTGGAACAAACTAACAAAAAATGGTATCTCATAGGATATAGTGAGACCTTGAAGGCATACAAAAACTACATTCCTAGCAGCAAGAAGATTGTAGTATGACGGGATACAAAGTTCATGGAGGATAGAGCCTTCACGAAATTCCAAGAGATGCCAGTAGAATATCAGTCAGTAGATGCTCCTCTATTACAACAAGAGCAAGGAGGAAAAGCAAGAGGAAAGACACTTGGAACAAACACAGTGACCAGCACCAGTATTACCTCTAGAGAAGGAAATCTAAGTAGTTCTCAACAGGTGGAATGACAGGAATAGTAAGGGGATTTGATCGAGCCTCTCACCACCAATGGCATAACAATAGAGAAGCATGATAGATGTTGAGGGATGCAGAGGATTTTGTCGAAACTCCTAGAATCGATAAGAGGAATCATAGACAACCTGAGAGGTACTAAGCCTTGGTACCACAGGTTGAAGAACCCTGTAGTTTTCAGGAAGTCGTACAACACTAAGTATGGGTGGATCCAATGGTAGAAGAGTATAGTTCTATCATGACAAATGATGTCTGGGAAGTGTTACCTAGGCCAGAGGATAGATAACTTGTAGGATCAAGATGGATCTAGAAGATCAAGTATGTTGCAGATGGTAGTATAGAGAAGTACAAGGCTAGGTTCATAACAAAGGGGTATGCATAAAAAGAAGGAATAGACTATGAGAAGACGTTCATCCCAGTAGCCAGATATACCTCTATCAGATCTGTTATATCCCTAGCATCTCAAATGGGATGGGAGATTCACCAAATGGATGTCAAGATAACATTCTTGGACTGGGTGATACAAAAAGAGGTATATTTAGAACAACCCGAAGGCTTCGAAACTCACGAAAAGAGAACTCATTTATGCAAGTTAAAGAAAGCCCTGTATGGGCTCAAGAAGGCACCCAAAGCATGGTATGGTAAAATTGATAGTTACTTGCAGCAGTGGGATTTCTTAAGAGTGATGTTGATCCCAATCTCTACTATCTAATGGTAGAGAATGAGCCACTTATTCTGGTATTATATATGGATGACTTGTTTCTAACAGGGTCATCTAGGCTCATAAAGGACTGCAAGAAGAATCTTGAAACAAATTTCGATATGAAGGATAAGGGGTTGATGCATTATTTTCTAGGGTTGAAATTTTGGCAAAATAATGGGGAGATCTTCCTTGGGTAAGGAAGATATGCTACAGAGATTCTAAAGAGATTAAGAATGCATAATTGTTGGCCCATGGCTATGCCCATGATTACTAACTGGAAGAAAATAGATGCAAAAGGAGATAAGGAGGTGGACCCCACCTTGTACAGACAACTCATTGGGTCGCTCATGTATTTGGTCAACACTAGGACATACATTTTCTTTGGTGTTAACACCCTTAGTCAGTTCATGGTGGAACTGAAAAGGGTACATTGGGCAAAATTTAGGCACATTCTTAGATATGTGCATGGAACAGTCGGATATGGGTTGAAATACACCCAAGAAGGTGATGTGGATTGAATGGATTAACAAATGCAGATTGGGCAGGTAGTTCAGTAGACCAGAAAAGTACCTTCAGGTATTGCTTCAATGTTGGATCAGGAATGATCTCTTGGTGCAGTAGGAAGCAGAAGTTGGTAGCTCTAAGCTCAGAAGAAGAAGAATATATGGTGGCCAACACAACTACATGTGAAGCTATATGGATTCAAAAATTGCTTGTGAGTTTGTTCAAGAAAAGGATGGAGGCGACCAATATTTTATGCGATAATCAGATTTGTATTAAACTCTCTGAGAATCCAGTATTTCTTGATCGGTCAAAACACATTGATATCAAATGTCAATTTATCAGAGACTGTGTTTCAGTATGTCTCCATAGGAAATTAGGTAGCAGACGTACTCAGAAAAGCTCTAGGAAGAGCTAAGTTCATCCAGTTCAAGGAGCAGATGGGTATGGTAGAGAATCTATTTCAGTAGCAGAAACACATGGTTTCTCAGTTGCAGTGGCAGGAAGTTATAGTACATATGCAGTGTTGGCAGTGGTAGAGTCATCATCAGTACGGATGCAACATTTGCGCAGTAGTTGGTGGGAAGTGATGTTAGACATCAGCAACGCAGGGGGATATGTTACAGAGAAGGGTGATGCATTAACAGTTTACATTTCTAGAGCACATTCCTTGCTAAGAGGGAGTGTTGGTTTTTGGTAGCATTAGATGTGCTTTAAGCCTCAAAATTTGTAGGGAGGCTTGGACACATGCATTCCATAATACCTAGAAATTGTTTTGGGAAATTCCACTAGGAGACAGTTTTATTAAAATAATTAATCATTTTTAATGGCCCCTAAGTCTAAACATAGGAATTTAAATAATTAAAGGGTATTAATCTAACTGTGGGTGAAAATTCTAGAAGAATATGAAGATTGAGTCCAAATGATATGATCCATTGATTATAATCTACTCTGGGTCATTGGTTCTCAACTGGTGATTCCTCTTCTATTCTGTTGATTGTATCTTGTACATGAGATTTTTTTTGAAGATTAATAAAGAAACTCTCATCTAGTGCACCAATTTTCCCGCATTGAGTTTTTCCGGGGAAAATTGTCCAAAAATAACTATGCTATTGTGGTAGTATTTTTTCTTTGCATTTACTTTTTGCGGTATTTTAATTGTGAAGGCTGCAATATAATTTATTTCAATATTTGTCATAGAAACACCTTGAATAACTTATTTATGAATTAATAAGTAGAAGAAATAATATCAGTCACTTCAGTTGGATTTCTATTTAGAAATTTTCACATGGAAAACTTGGGTAGAGACTGATCTAGTTGATGTTAGTGATGTTCGACCATGGAGGTGGAATCACTGTAGTTGTGGGTTGAGGTGGTTTTTCCTCTTGGAGCCTTGTTTTGGTTTTTTTTTTGTTGTACCTTGAGATCACACATTCATGCTTGGAATATGGCATATGGGTGATTGTCTAAAAGAGTGATTTGGTTCAACCCAATCAATTGTTGGGTGGTATGTGGAAGTCCTTGACTTGGTTGGTATCTTCATCTATTAATATGAGGCATTTCCTTATTGTGATACATGATTATTTGTAGCAATTATATTGGTGATATTATGGTTGATATGCCATGATTTCTATGCTAGTTGTTTGCTGGTTATATGCTCATTATGTGATGTATATTACTCATAGATCTTGACACATTTTTGTGAATATATGACTGGTTGATGAATGCATGTACTAAAAAATGTTATTTCCGCTATTATGAGAGGGCATTAGACCTTCCTAGTGATTCTAAGATAAGTTTCAAACTCCTATGATCATATATGCATTCATGACCTGTAGCTTACATGTTCGCCATATGTTTAACGAAATGACTGTGATGGTTAGGCATGGTTAGTTCAAGTTCTTATTCAGGTTTTGTATGTATAACATCGTCCTTATGTCATTTTCCATTATGAAAAGTCTCGGGTAGTTTTGTGCATGGGTTTAGAGGTTGACCTGGAAATGTGGCTTAGATCTTGGGACAACAGGAACTTAACTAAGAAATTTAGGTCACAACCACATAAAGTAAGGTTTGTGAACGTCTTTTGAGTCTTCAACCACATGCACGTAGTTTCAAGGGTGAGGTTGGGAGTTGAGGTCACTGAAAAGCAACCCCATCTGAGGGTTTGGTCACCTGGGATCCCGAATTGAGATCCCACATTCATGCTTGGAATATGGCATGGGGGTGATTGGATGAAAGATATATTTGTTCACTTAATCTATGGTCAAGTAGTATGTGTAAATCCCTCACTTCGTTGGTATTTTAATATGTTAATATGAGACATTTTCTTATTATGATCTATTAGTATTTATAGCGATTATTTTGGCGATTTTATGGCTGAGTTTCCATGATTTCTATGTTGGTTATGTGATGTATATTACTTATGGATCTTGAAGTGTTTTGATGAATATACGAATGGTTGTTGAATGCATGAACTAACAAATGTTATTGAAGTTATTATGAGACGGAATCAAACCTTCTTTGTGATGCTCTGATAAGTTTCAAACTCCTATGATCAGATATGCATTCATGACTTGCAGCTTACATGTTTTCCATATGTTTGATGAAATGAATGTCAGGGTTAGGCTTGGTTAGGTCAACTTCTTGTTCAAGTCTTGTATTTTTAGCATCGTCCTTATTTCATTTATTATTATGATAAGTCTTAGACAATTCTGGGTGGGATTTTGGAGACTAGCCTAGAAATATGGCTCAGATCTCGGGACCGCAAGAACTAAACTGAGTAATTTAGGTCACAACCACATAGATCAAGGCTTGTGAGTGCGGTTGGACGCCTTCAACCACATGCAGGCAATTTCAAGGGTGCAATTGAGAGTCTAGGTTACTAAAAATCAACCCCAACTTAGGGTTTGGTCATGTAGGGTGATTCTTTAGCTCCTAAGCGTTCTTGTAGCCCTGAGAGATGTTTTGAGTTGTCTACTTGTGGTATTTTGTTGGCCCCACTTCCTTATCTAAAGCTTGGAGGTTAGGTCATTCAATAGTAACTTTTCATATCATCTTTACCCTAGCAGGCTAGTGAAATTGGGTAAATGTGGGAGGGGTCATTAGAAAAATATTTTCAATCCCAATTTTCCAAATTGGGACCATAAGTAAAAGTGGCCTTGCAAGATGATTCCTCTAATTTTCCTACTCTAAAAGCATCAAAATCAATGAAAATAATATAATTATCCAATCTAGATCATAGCTCTCCATTTTGGGAGGCTTTTGGTTTGAAAAATATTTTATTGAATGAAGTGAGGAAAATTTTCCTCCACCTTATCCTTGAAATATCATTTAGCCTTTTCTGGAAGTTTTTGTTTTAACCCAATATGCCTAAGGTCATACTAACATAGTATTGTAGATTTGGACCTCTTCTGGAAAATTGTATCCTTTGTTAGCTTGACTTGAGAATATAGTGCTAAATCCTTTATAGAAGGTAGTACTTTCTCCTCTTCTTGACCTAGCATAGAAGTCTCACAAGGCTTCAAATTTTCCACATTCACTACTGAGTAAATACATATGTATAGGAGTCTATTGATTTTATTGGTGTTATCTCCCACATTTTCCAATATCTCAAAGGGACCATATTGTAGAGCCTTGATTTTTTACTAGGACCCTCTAGCATCTACTTGTTAAACTCTATCCATACTTTGTCTCCCACCTTGAATAACTTCTACATTTTGTGTAGATCATGTCTGAGATTGTACTTGATCACTAAATGATTTTTTTGTAAAACCCCATCCACTTGTAATTCTTAGTATGTTGTAACTTACTCTAGCCCTACAATTACTATATTAGCTAATGATCTATGTTGATTAGTATCTCCTTTCTTATTAAAGAGTGTTACAAATTTTTGATATCTTATAAAAGGGCATAGAGATCCTTGCCATAGGTAGGGTAGTCTAGAATTGTGCCATTAAATACTTCATATTGGTAGCATAAATTCCTTCCTTCTAGCATCAAGACCACTCCTATAACATACCACTCGCATTTGACTCAACTTCGAAGGGATATTGTAAATTTGGTAATGCAAGAACCAATCCTTGACTTCTTTTCTTATTTAACTCCTAAAACACCTTCTATTGACCCCTCCCCCTTGTAAATTCTTTCCACTCACTATTATGGTGTGGAGTGGTGTTGTTACTATTGAAAATGAGGCTATGAATTTCCTCAGGTATTTTCCTATCCCAATAAAACTCCTAACCTCATAAACATTGGTAAGTGTTAACCACTTGATGATGGAATCCATATTGGTATGATATATCTTCAAATCTCCTCCACCAACTGCATATCCTAAATACACAAAACATTGTTTTGCAAACTCACATTTATTGATATTTTCTAGTAGCTAGTGCTTCTTGAATGTCTTTAGAACTTGCTTTAAATGTGAGATATGCTCCTCCCGGGAAACATTCTACACTAGTATATCATCCAAATACACAATAAAATATGAATGTAAATATGGGTTTAGTATATCATTCATTAATATCATGAACATAGTTGGTGCATTACATAGACCAAATAGCATGGCTAACAACTCATACAAACCCTGTTTAGTTTTGAAGGCAATTTTCCAAGCATCTTCTTCTCTAAATCAAATGTGGTGATACCTTGATTTTAAGTCCAACTAGGTGAAGTATTTTCCTTGCTCTAATTGGTCCAACATATAATTTATTCTTGGTAGGGACCACCTATTTTTTAGAATAATTTTGTTCGCTACCCTATAATCAATGCACATTTGTTAAATTCCATAATTCATAAGCACAATTATGATGGGTTACCCACATGGTCATATACTTGGTCAAATAATTCCCTATTCTACCAACTTTTGCAATTTCTTCTTCATTTCATTTTCTTCTATAATGTATTTCCTATACAACATAGTGTTTGGAAATGGATATTTCTGCAATAGTTGGATCTTGTGCTCCACTTCCCTCTTAGGCAATATCCCTTTAAGATCCTTGAACACTCTCTTGTATTCCTATAGCAATTCTTCCAATTGTTGTCATCTCTCCTTAGTGGACCCCTCCAAGGGTGCCTTTACTCTCATTGACTCTTCTACAAATTTATTTTCTCTCAAAAACTATAAAACACACTTCTTGCTAAAATTTATCAGTTTCTTGGCTTGGTTGGCACTTAGAAGTGAAATTTTAGACTTTCCCTTGTGTGCATTGATGATGAAGGATTTTCTGTCCTTGATGGAGTGGTACTAGTTGGATATTCATATGAATATTTCATCTTTCATGTACATATAGGGACTTCCAAACATGACTCCACATACATCAAGTGGAACTACATCAAATTCTAGTTCATCAATAAAATCAACATAAATAAGAAATATGATTTTATATTGTTTTGTTACCTTGATTTACGCATCCTTATTTATGCACCCTAATGGATATAGGATTATATTATCTCAAACCTCTAATCCCATTTTTTTTACCAACTCTACTACAATGGGATTTTCTTGCAATCCTAAGTTGAATAGAACATCAATTTTTGTCTACTTAACTTATATCTATATATGAAATAGTTTAGCCATATCCTTCTCTTCCTGTTGCTAAAGGCTACTTAGATCCACCTACTTTTGTAATTATGTACAGGAAATATTCTAATCCACATTCGAGCTACTTTCCACGTGATTACTTGAATCTTTGTCCATGAGATTTTTCTTCTTGTTGTCCTTAAGTTTGGTTCTTTGGGTTGAGTTCTAGATGTGGTTTCCAGTACTTCTCCATTGTGTTACCATTAATGTTATAGTGGTTGTAATGATTGTTGGGATATTTGCATTGGTGTGTTTTACCTACTATCCTTTTTTTCTTCCTGTCTTTCCATTTATTATTCCTTTCGTTAGAAAATTCTTGGTGTTCCTTCTACTTTAGATCACTTGACTACCCTTTCTTCTAACCTATGTTTTCAAGGTATTATTCATGTACACAAGCATAATCCACCATTATAGGTTTGAAAAACATCACTTGTTTATGTAGATGGGTTTGTAGACCCCGCAAATACTTGAAGGGTATGTTTGGGTTCTTGGGAGAGATACCTAGAATTATGTCCATCTTCATGAATTCTATGACGTACTCTTATACACTTTTCCCTTATCTCCACCTTAAGTAATGCTACCAAATCCATTGGTATTCTACTTACTTGATATGGTATAATTGGGACTTTAAGAGAGTTTTTAAATCCTCCCACTTAGTTACTAGGGGATCCCCCTCCATCCTCAAGGTTTCCATGTGCCTTTCCCACCAGGTCGACGCATGGCCATCTAGTTTCAAATGAGTGGCATAATTTTTCTATTTCTCTTATATATGGTCAACACTAAAATAAACCTCTAATTGTTGCAAATAGTGATTTAATTTCAAAGCAATAATATCACCATAAAATGGATATATGTCGACCTTTTCTTCCATCATAAATAGGGAATTTGAATGGTTAACAACACTTGAACTAGGATGTTCTTTTTTGGGTTCTTTCTTAGACTCGTTCTTTGGTTCTTCCTAATCCCTTGATTTTCCTTATGATCGAACCTTTAAGTTAGAACCTCCATCTTCTCTTATTCCAAGCTTGTTTTCTAGAGCTACCATAAGGAGGCTCATACTACTGTTGATATATGTAATTTTCTCTTCCATCTTTCTGAATCTCTCCTTTGCTATATCTTGAGGGTTATTAAAAGTATCTGTTCGTTGGCCATGGCTATAATTTTATGAATTTCCTGGTTGAAAAAATCTAATCCTTTGAAAATCCACATAATATATAGAAAGAAACCTACTTTGTTACCAGTATGATCTGTAATTTTTCATGGATATTCCATTGGATAGTTCATCACAATGTATGTAATAACATAAAAATATATAAACTATGAAATTTATCTTATGAGGGTTAATTTCCTTAGACTTTGTGGATTTATAATTTATTGTTTTATGCTTATGCGTGCCATATATAAAATGTGGAAATTAGATAGTATATAAGAAAATTACTCACAAACCACAATAAAACCAAGATATGACTTGGAAACTCTTTTGGGATAAAATCCAACTAGAAGGTGAGTTTGCTCTACTCTCTTTTTCTCTTAATGGAAATGGTGCAAAAAAAACTAGTGATACCTATGGCCTATGGGTTGCTATTGAACACAAAGCCTCTATGTTACATCCTGTCTCTAGAGACTCTTAGCTACTCTACTCAACTATGGACAAAACGCACTAGACTAAAATCGAACCCTTTTCTTTTTGGTGACCCAATTATAACACATCCTACTAACCAACTAGGGGTTAAATTTAACACATTCAACCCTCAACATGAGTTACAACTCACCCATTATAGATTCTTGTTCATAGAACCCACATGGTTATCCCCTTCTCCATAAGTAATGGGGGATGGCATGGCATCATCTTGAATTATTTGGTTAATCACAATAGTTCAACTTCGTAGAGGCATAACTTTCTCATGCGAACTATGATTGAGGTGATTCTTGCATGGTTGGAAATGTATCAACGTGTAGATTATGGAATTTAAGTTGGTAGTTAGGTCAACACCATGAAAAGTGGTCCTTAAATGCCTCAAACTGACTCTTGAAGTTTTTCCCTAGTAAAAATGGCCCTACAAGATGATTCCTCTATTTTTCCCACATCGAATGAATTAAAAATAATATAATGGATCAATATTTCATAACATTTAATGATTATTGCAATGCCACATAACCATTAAGGATCAATCAAGTTGATATAATTCAACCAAAATGAGTAATTCAGTCAAATATAACCATTCATAATGTCGTAATACAACATAACCCTTTATGAACATTACAATGTGCATAACTATTGAGGAGAATATCAAGGTGATGTAAATTGACCAAGTTAAAGAATGCAATAGACATAATGATATTATAAATCTCCTAATGTGACAATTTGATATATATTGAAGTCAGACAAAGTTACCAACTTGATGAGAATTCAATTCTCTAGAGGTGATCTTTGGGGGACTTTTTTACCCTCATTTCAAGAAGTGGTGCTACTAGTAGCACCTTTTTTGGAGCAAATAGTTAAAAGTATGATTTGTTTGAAATCATGAATCGAAAAGTGATTCTTTCAATCGCGCCAATTTTATTTTTAGAGTTAGAAACTATAATTTAACTACAAATATGACCATGACAATTGATACCAATGCAAACAAAACAATTAAAATGAACTCCTAAATTAGGAACTTAAAATTTTGTTTATTAATCTGAAATTTAAAGTTTACATTAAAAAATGAAAATAAAACTCCATAAATAACTCAAAAAGGGACGGAGGATGCATGAAACTTACTTTTTTTAATTGCATAATGCAATTTAAAAATTAAATATATGAATAAAAAGGTAAAGCTATATCTATGTGTGTGTGTGTGTGTGTGTTTGTTAAAACGAGTTAGTCAAATAAATAAATAAAATTTGAAAAAAAAAAATATTAGTTTTTAAACACAAAAAGATAAACAAAGTAGGGGGGATAAATATTCTTGAAATCACCCCTCCCCAAGCACACTCATTCCCTAACCACCCATCCCACTCCCTTCCTCTCCATCCCATTCCACTCCCCCTCCTTCCCCCCCTCTCCCTCTCCCCCTCACCTTCCCTCCCAGCACTCCTTGCATACTAGGCCAACAAGTTGTCACCTCCAAACCCATCACTTTATAGAATGGTGCTTCTTGTCCTACTCTATTAGTGCTGCAGAAAGGGAGGGCATGAGGGAGGGGGAGGATAGAGAGAAAGAGGGAGGGGGGATAATCAATTGGGGAATAGGTGGTGTTAGTGTCCTACGTCTATGGATCTTTGTCTTGTTAGTTTTGTTATGTATCTAAGGTCAAAGTTGTAAATATTAGTTATGAATCAACTGACTATTATTGTTCAAAGAGGTCCAGGTCTAGAGTGGGTATCATGTAAATATTTTCATTTTGTTAAGAGTCGAATGTCTAAATTCATGTTCTTCCTTAAAAAGGGAAATCATGGCAAGACTTTGGTCACTTGGAAAAATGTACAAAAATCATGTTTTACATGTCCTTGGTTATTGTGAGCTTGTTGGTCCCATTCTAAGCCATAGATAGTAGGGCACTTAAGTCTAGAGATAATTACTACATCAAAAGAAATCATGAAATGATCTTGACATAGATTTAGAGACTCTTTGCTACTAGTTTGGATGTCATTTCAAAAGGACAAATTGATGACCTCAACAGGGAATAACAGTCAGGAGGAAAGTCCTTTCTTTTCCCAATGCATTGTGTTTTCATAAAAGCATTGCACATTCATGATGTTCTTTCTAAATCACGATCAACACTTTCACTCCCGCTCTAGGCCATTTCATGTGATCATTTGAACTTTCCTTATTATCCCTTATCACCCATCTCTTCGTTATGTAGATCAGAAAGCTCGAGTGGTTCATTTCATTCACTGCAAAAGGGAGGCAAGGGTGCTACAAGTTCACATAGTGCTAAAATTCTCGCATGCCGACAATCAAAATTACCTCACAGGTGAAAATTTAACTCTATATTTATCCTTTAGTCTTGAAATAACTCTAAAATTGCATTTAGAAGCTAGCACAAACCGTTTAGAGCTTGAAAAAAGGATAAAATTCTAATCACTGCTCTTCTAAAATTCGTTGTGTTTTTCTTCCCATATGCTGTGTTTTTATCCCAAACCGCCGTGATTCCACATAGTGGATCATTTCCCTCTTTTCTTGCTGCTAGTTTTCCTTTTCAGTGTGTAAGCCCTTGCATGCAATTGGATCCTTGGTCTTAAGACTATAAGAAAGTTTTTTTCCCTTAAAATTTATGCCCAAAGGTGTTTTAGAGGTCAAATTTCTTTAGCACTATGTGTCTCACTTATGTGTTGTGACTGTCCCTAGTTTAATTTCTTACCAACAGTTACAAAATTCCAAATTTTATAGGGTTTGCTTGAGAAAGTCCACACTTGTAAGTCTTGGTGTAATTGTTGTTAGTCATTGTGACAAGATTCAAATACCATAACACCTCCATTATTGCCCAAATGAGTTGTTCATAACCTTAAACTATTCATTGTTGCAAAAGTGAAACTATGTCAACTACAAAAGGCAAAAAACAAGGAGCCATTGTACATCTTGAACCACGGGACATCACAACCATCAATGCAGATCCATATAAAAATAGATTTTGAACAAGTAGGGTGTATGAGTTTCTATGAGAAAATTCAGAAATATCATTTGAAGTTGACAAATGAATTTGTTTGGGGGTTTGATGGTGTGCAAGAAAAGGTGGGAAGTTTAACTTTTCCAGTCTCAGATCAATCAATAGTTGAGGCCACTGAGATACCTTTGAGTGGAGAGGAATGGTTCAAAGGAATGGGTTTCTATTTGGTTGATTTCAAAGACTTTATCAAGCCAAAACACTAAAAAGAGTATGGTTCATCTATTCCAAGGAGTTATTTACAAGATCATCATAGAAAATTGTTGGAGGTCATTCAAAGGTACTTCACATGTGAGGGAAGATCCAGTAAGGTGTATCATTATCACATTAGGCTCTTAATGTATTTTACTAGCAACAAATATTTGAATCTTCCCTATTATCTGTTTAGGAGTCTATGTAAGATGGCTAACCGAGTTCAAACAAAAGGAAGTCAAGTTCATGCTAGTTTGCTTCATTTTTCATTAACTAAATTTTTGGTAATGAAGAAGCTTGAGAATAAGGAGCAGTCATGGTAGGAGTTATTGGTTTCTTCAGGATGGGCAGCACAATCGTTAAACATTCAAAAGACTAAGGAAGACACTCCTTCAGTTATGATTAAAGAAGCTTCACCTGCAGCAGCTAGCTCAGTCAAGAAACCTTTGAATAAAAGAAAATTGGTTGATAATAAAAGTGCTAAGAAGCTACATTTCTCCGAGGTAGAAAAGGTGGTGATGGTGCCAATAACAAGATATGTATCCAAGAGATTACATGTTGGTTCTCCATCTTCACCCATTCAAGTTATGTAATTAGAGAGCACACAGAAGGAAGTGGAAATTTATGAAAGGGACCACAAAATTGGAGAATTACAAGATCAATTGGACAAGGCCCATGTGACAATAGCATACTCGTAGTAAGAGAATAGGGATCTCAGACATAAAGTGTCACAAGAAATTATTTAGTCTATAGAAGAAGAGCCATCAAAGGAAACATTAGCACATGTTGCCAAAGGCAAACGTAAAATGTTTATTGATGTTGAAGAGATGAAGGAGCCAGGTGAGCATTCAAGGAGAACTAGAACTATGTCTTCTTCCAATGTGCATATGGAAGTAAAGTAGATTTTTCATCCTATGGTTTTTGATGAGCAGAAGGAATTCGAGAATCTACTGGAACAACTTGAAGGAATAGAACACCAAGTAGATCAACTTGCAGAGAAGGATCATAGGGATAAGCTAACTTTGTTTAGACAAGTACAGGATGTTGAACCAACCCTTAACTTGGATAAATATAAATTGAAGTGGACCTTTCCTCTACATAGGAAAGTGACAATTTTGTATGAAATATTTGGTGTTAAAAATAAGACTCAGGTTGGTGAAGAAGAAGCTCACTTAAGTCAAGGAAGCTGGAAGGAAGAGGAAGAAAGATAAGTTGTAGATACTTGCAAAGGCTAGTACAAAGGTGAATATACAGCAAGAAACCTCAAATCCACTCTAAAACTTTGTTTTTGGCTCAAGAAGATCATAAAAGGTAAATTTTGATGAAATTTGCAAAACCGCATCAAGGGGCTTGCTGCGCTTTTTATATAAATTTTGATTTTGATGGGATAGTGAATTTGGAAGTTTTGCTATCACGAGGGAGTTATATGAAGGTTCCAACATCCAATATGATACTTCCAACACTTTATTAAGAAAGGAGTCACTATATGTTCAATTTTTTGGAGGCGCTATGAAAGTAGATAATGTTCCTGCAAAAGTGGGGAATAGGTCAAAGGGATGTCTGCAACCATTTTCAATCTTACTTGAGAATTTCAACACCATCAGAAGGGTATTTTAAGAATACCTATTCACTTCATTCTGACAAACATGGGCCGCAACCATACAGAGCATGGAAGCTACTTCATTTTGCTGTGAAACTGCATAATGCGTTGTGAGTCTGAACAGTTAGCACTGCTCTGTTGAAATTTGGAATTTTTGACTTATGTAAGTGGTTTATATCATTTAAATAGGTGGAAAATTATCTTAGGAGATTTGTTTAAGGTTTATTGGTAAATATTCCAAGTTAATGATGTTTTAGGCTTAGATTTGTTGTAACAAAAACAACTCCTATTTTTGAGTATATGCGTTAGTTTTTGGATGAATCTAGTTAAAATTTGGTTTTGGTCAATGATTTCGACCACCTAGGGTAGGATATTGAATCTTGCATGATGCATAAAGATATCAAAAGGATTGTAAGTGGTGCTATTGGTTGAGATTAGAGAAAAATACCATTGTGCATTGTATTTTTTCAAACGTTGCCAGTGAATAAATGGAATAAAAGGTTATTTACAGGGATTCTTGAGTCATAATTTTGGTGGTTTGTGCTCCTTTCATCTTGTAAGTTATCTTTGTGCTTGCATCCCTTTAATGTGCATCTTCTTGCTTGGAAAACCAAATGTTTAATTCAGAATTCATCTTTAATGATGCCCTATTTTAGTTTGCCAAGTTATCAATGTTTTCAGCTTCAAGCAACAGTTTAGAATTCATCTATGGTATTGATTCTCTATGTTTTTTATTTCACCTTTCTACACTCACCATATACATCGATTTAACCTAAATAACACCACGAAGGTTGCCTACCTATCCCTTATGGAGAAACCCTTTTCTCTTTCCATCATCTCACTCGACAAAAATTGATTTGACATGAATCCATGCCCAATAGATCTGTCTCTTTTCTCATCAATAGACCTTTAAAAAATAAAACCTTGTTGATCTTATTACCTAGCTTAATATCATACTTGTTGAGTAACCTAAGTGAGAGAACCCTCTCCAAGCTAGAAGGGCTAGATTCTCGCCTAGAAGTGGTTTGTGGTTACCTCTCGAATTTCTCTCCTCAACCTAGGAAAATTTACGGAGTGCTAATAGGTCAATGTATGGGAGGGGTAATTATAGAAATCATCATCCTCCGCTTATTAATTAATTTTATTTTGATTAGTTTCTTTCCTATTTCCTTTTGTTTTTGTGTTTTTAAAATTTTATGTGTTTATTTTTCATTTATATATATTTTATTTTTCCTTTTTTCAAAAAATTAGTTGTCTCTTTTCTTTTATTTTCATTTTTTTGTTTTGTTTTTAATTTTGTTATATTTAACATTTTTTCTAACTTTTTACAAAAAAAAATTCATTTTTTGATGTAAATTTAAAGTTAAGTTAACTAGTTAATAAACAAATTTTCAAATCTATAATTTAAAAGTATATTTTAACTTTTTCATTTTTGATGGTACTAGTTGTGAAAGCCACATTTTCAATTAATTAATAATTTTGACTCCAAAAATAAAATTGATATTATTAAAAGCAGTACTATTCAATTTGAGGATCAATTTTTTCCAGTGGGATCATTTGTTAAGAATGTAATTTCAAATAAGTCACAATTTTAACTATCAACCCCTTTCCCTGAAAAATAGTTGCTACTAATAATGTCACTTTTGGAAATGGGGGTTGATTTTAGTGTTTTTGACATAAAAATATGGGTCTTTTGGGCCAAAGTTCTTGATTTGAGGTTACTGATCTCATTAAGTCAATAACTATGTTGTCAACCATAACAACGCACATGAAATATTATTGAAATCAACCTCTTCATGTCATAGTGTGATTTAATATTGAAATATTGTAAACTAAAGTTAACTGTAGTCGACCATGGTCAAAACCATAGTAAAACATTATTAAACATATGAAACTGTGTGATTGATTTAAGATAGGTACATGTGTGAGAGAAAGTATATGCTAAAAAGTGGTGTGGATCTAACTAATGACCTTCACATCCAAGAATATTCATCTGTTCCTAATTAAAACTTATCTAAAATCTACGGGCACATGTAAGTTATAAACATGATTATTAATTCAATCATTTCCAAAAAAAAAAACTCGTAAATTTATGCATTAATCAAAATTTTGATCAAGATAATGTGTTCAAACAACCAGATGAAAATCTCTTGAAAGTCTTTCCCTAATGCACATGAGACTTTAGAGAAAAATACTAAGATAACCAAAATCAAACATAGTCAAGCATAGTCAACGATTACTAACCAATGTCTTTCAAAGTCAATCACATGCCATAGTCAACCAATATCAATCATATTCAACTAAAGACAAACGTATTCAACCATCATCAAGCAATATCATTCAAATTCAACTACATACCATAGTCAACCAATGTTAAGCACATGAAATAGGTAACTATTGTTAACCAATGTCAATTAAAGTAAACCACATACTGGATAGTCAATGTTGATAAACCAATGTCAACCAAATTTAACTGACAATCAACCATTATGAACTATATTATATATTAATAGCCAATCATAGTCACCAATAGTTAATAATAAGAAAGCTTCAATCACACTCAAACATAGTTAACCATAGTAAAACATTATAAAGAACAATCTATCATATACAAACACAATCAAACAAAAATAAGCATATTCAATATACAATAAACCATGGTCAACCATGTTCAACCAAAGTCAACAATGTTTACCCATATATAGTGACATCGTCATGGTTAGTAAATGTCAACCAAATTAAACCATTATCAACCATAGTTTAGCATGGATAATCCTTGTTGAATGTTATCACTCAACATAACAATTAAGGAACATAACAAATCAACATAAGTGAACCAAGATGAACATCTTAGATGAATGTCAAAAATTCACATAACCCTTGATGACTTTCTAGACAACCCTTGATGATTGCCACACTGCAACCATAACCATTGATAATTTTAGCAATGCAACATAAATTGGCCTTGAAAATCAATGTTCCAATATGACAATGTAACTATTGATGAATGTTATAGACTGACATAACCCTAAAGGAACATCATAATGGGGCATAATCCTTGATCAATGTCATAATACAACATCACCATTTGGGAACATAATAGGTTGACAGAAGTTAACCAAGATGAACATCTTATATGAAAGTCACAATGTCACATAACCGTGATTGAGGAACATTGCATAACCCTTAATGAATACTATAATGTAACCATAACCATTTGGAAATGTAACAATTTGACACAAATTAGACATGAAGATGAATGTCACAATGAAATATAACCATTGTTGGGTGGTGTAAACCAACATAACCCTTGAGGAATATTTCAATAAGGCATAACCCTTTACGAGTATTGAATTTCAACATCATCATTGAGGAACATAACAAGTTGGCATAAGTCAACCAAAGATACACATAGTCAAACATAATTAATTGTCATCAACCAATGTCATTCACAATCTACCACATACCATCATCAATCCTTATTAACCAATGTCAACCAAAGTTAGCTAACCAAAAACCATTATGAACTATATTCAATCAAACTAAACCATAGTAGTCAACCATATTCACTAAAATTAATAAGAGGAGAGCTTTGACCACCATCAAACATAGTTAAGTAGTATAGTCAAACATTATCAACCACGATGTATTATAATCAACCAAAATTGACCAAAGATAACCACACTCAATATATAGCCAATTGTAGTTAACCATTAAGAAATATAATCTAGAAAAATCAACCATGGTATACAACAATCAACCACAGTAAAAAATACCAATTATAGTTAATCATGGTTAACATTGTCTACATGGTCTACTACAATTACAAAATCACCATAGTCAATGATGCCCAACAATACTTAATGAAAGTAAACCATATTTAACCATAGCTAGCCATGGTTAACCATGGCTATCATAGCTAACTAAAGTCAAACATTATCAACCATGGTCAACCGTAGTCAACCATGGCTAATACTAGTTGAATTTATAATATAATGTAACTGTTTAGGAACATAATGGGTTGAGGATGGTCTTTAAACATGGTCAATCATAATCGACCATGGTTAACTACAATTAACCATAGTTAAACATGGTAAATGAAATGTTAATACTTGGGGAGAGAAATATTATATACAACAAAAATCCATGCACACATAATTACCAACAATCACATAAATCCAATATTTGCCCTAGAAACCCTTAATTGAGGAAATTAGCACTCAAGATATATATCTTTATTGACCTTAGCCAAGTCGGCCAATACCAAGCCACTTGAGGCATTCTACAATGGAGTTGTTCAAGCCTTTAAATAAGTTTCATTGCATTCAAATACCAAGGGAAAATTCCATCGGTTACCAAAATCATGGCTTTGTAAACCACAATGTAAACCTACCACTAACAAAATCAAGGTAACTATATGAATTACTCAAATGATGGAGTCAATATTAACCAAACATTCTCCCCTTTAAACTTGACTTAGGACTTTCACCTACCCCCCCCCCCCCCACAATGTTTGTTTGTTTTATTTTTAATTTTTTCATTTTGATATATTTCAGGAATACAACATTTTCCCCCATCAGCTAGGTCTATATCTATATTTTTACCATCAAACCATAGAACCAAGGGGGTATGTATGACCAAATAGGTCTTACAATTGCATTCCTTATGTGATTTTTTGAAACGTCAACATATTGCATGACTAATGTTCTTCTTGCTCCAAATATAATTAGTCAAATCAAGTATTCACTAACAAAGTATTTCTTCTTCATTATGTTTTTCCCAATGCTCAACATTAATCCTTAATGAATTTCCATGTGCCATTTTACCATGGTTTGTATACCCATGAACCATTCTTCATTTTGTGTTTTCTATGCTCCCAACATAATATCACTCTAATGAGAGAGTTTAGGTCAACGATCCATAAATTTCCATGGATATTCCACAAGACATTTCATCATAATAGATCTGACAATACTATATTAAAAATCCAAAATTCTACACTATTATAGTTTTATTAAACTTTAAGATCTATAAACTTAACTGTAATTAGTACATGCATGCATATATAAATTATGCAGAAAAGTAGAGAATGACAAAATAAGATCACACTCACACATATAATACACAAGATATGCTCTCTAGGAAACCCTTTCAAGAGAAAAACCCATCTGGAAGGTAAGGCCACTTCGCTCTCTTTCTCTGTCTAGAAATATGGCTGCAGGTACAAAGAAGTAATGCATGTGGCCCATGGGCTACTATAGTGCACAGATCCTCTCTATGTGCTATACCTCCTATCTCTCCTAGCTATCTTTTCTCATCTATGGAACAAAATACTCTCAAAAGAATAGAATGCCTCTTCCTCCTAGTGGTCGGGTTATAACATAGCCTGATAGCCTACTAGTGGTTGAGTTTGACTACATCACTTCTTAAATAGAGTTACATTATAGAATCTTCTAGAGCATTTTACATCAAAAACACTTGGCTATACTCTTTTCCATGAATAATGGGGGCAGAAGCAGCATCCTCCCAAACTATAGGTGTGAAAATAGGAAGGTCAACTTCTGAGTGGCATAAATTTACATATGAAATCTTATTGACGCACTTCTTACAACATTGGAAATATCTCTATGTGTAGAATAGCATGAAATGGTGTTATGCCAAAGCGGACAATTCCTCCTCCCCCCCGCCAAAAAAAAAAAAAAAACATCATTTGATGCCTCAAAACACTCGTGGAAGGTTTTAGACCTCGTTTCGCCAAACTGGGTCTTGCTAGTAAAAACAGTCCTATGAGTTGATTCATCCACTTTTTCCACTCCAAATGCATTGAAATGGATGAAAAATAATATAGTGATCCAATTCAGATCACACCTCCCCATTTTGGGAGGATTTTGGTCCCTAAAAGCTTCTACTAAATGAGGTGAGGAAATTTTTCTTTCACCTTCTCTCTGATATACTATTTAGCTTTGACTATAAGTTGTCCCTTCAACCCAATCTGGCAAAGGTAATGTTGCCCCTATCTTATAGTTATGAACCTCTTTTGCAAAATTGTATCGTTTTTCAACTCTGCTTGAGAATCTGGTGCCAAATCCTCCACATAAGGTAGTACATGTTCCTCTTCCTCATCTAGCATGGAAGGCTCATAGAGTTTCAAATTCTCTACATTCACAACTGAGTAAATGTGAATATATGGTGGTAAACTAAGTTGATAGGCATTATTGCCCACCTTTTCCAGTATCTCAAAGTGGTCATACCTCAGAGCCTTGATTTTATTACTGGGTCTCTGCAAACTCTCCTTATTCAATTGTAACCATACTTTGTCTCCCACCTTGAATGATTTATTTGTTTTGTGTTGATCATGCCTGACGTTATACTTCAACTGCAACTTATACAATGTGTCTTGTACTTGTAGATGGATCTTCCTTATCTTCTCTATAAATTTTTCAGCCCTCAAAGAATCTCCTGTAATATCTTCCCTCACTCCTCCTTGCTACCCATATGCAATATCAAAAGGTAAAGGTGGAAAAG
This sequence comes from Pinus taeda, assembly GCA_000404065.3. Classification (NCBI taxonomy): domain Eukaryota; kingdom Viridiplantae; phylum Streptophyta; class Pinopsida; order Pinales; family Pinaceae; genus Pinus; species Pinus taeda. Next base: position 187,146 of record APFE031644901.1, read on the forward strand.
ATCCAAAACAAGTCTCAAATGGGGACTTTCTTGTAGAAGTGTGGACTTCTATATTGTAAGAATGTTGTATATAAACCAGATTTTTATCCCAGGCCTTTAGATGCTTCTAGTTATATCCCCTTAGAAGTTTCACCAAACTCCTGTCGACTACTTCTGTCTACCCATCTGTCTATGCATGGAATTTTGTATATCTCTTCAATTTTGTGTTCATCGTCTCCCACAATGTAGTCCAGAATGATCTGAATGGAAAATGGCATCAACCCATGGTATTCATCCACCCATGTTATTAATCCACCCATGGAATTTACCCATGGTATTGTAAGTGGCATCCACTCATGGTATTTATCCACCCATGGTATTGTAAGTGACATCCACCCATGGTATTTTCCCACAGTATTGTGACATCCACCCATGGTATTCATTCACCCATGGAGTTGACCCATGGTATTGTGACATTCACCTATGGTATTCATTCACCCATGGAATTGACCCGTGGTATTATGACATCCACCCATGGTATTCATTCACCCATGGAATTGACCCGTGGTATTGTAACTGAAAAATATTATAAGTAACAAGTCGCATTTTGTAAAAGGACAATTTTTCCGCCATAATGTAGCTCTTACAGTTATTCTCCATTTTAATAAAAAAAAAAAATCTTTTTGGTTTTGTTTATTGGGCATTCTCCTCTTTTTCTTTTGGCATTTCAATTTTTTCAGATCTAGGGGGCCTCTCCCACAAAATCCATTTTAATCTTTTACACCTTGGGGGCCTCCCCCCAAGATCCGGATCACAAAATTCACTGAGAAATCTTGTATCCCTATCTGAATGATGCTCCTTGGTGTCCCAAAATGCACCCATACCTGTCCAAAGAACAAGTTTGTTTCTTCTTACCGAATGTTGGTCTTTTTACAGGGCATTAGAACACACATCTTGCTGAACCTATCAACTACCATGAACAAGTAGTCATCTCCCTTCCTGGTTGTTGGTAAATCTCCCACAAAGTCCATGGAAATGCTTTCCCAAGGACGAATAGGTACAAGTAAGGGACGACATAGACCCTATTTGTTGCTGCTAGGCTTGCTGGTACAACAAAGCATGCATCCTCTTATGAATATAGTTACTTGCTCTTGCATCTTGGGCCAATACACATACCTCTACAAGTTAGCCATGATGTTACCTACACCAAACTACCCTACAACCTTGGAGGTGTGAGCATCTCTAACCAACTGTAATCATTCACCTTTAGGAACACATAGATTATCCAACCTATAGAGTAAACCATCCTGGAGATGGTAGTCAATAGTAATATCATCTTCGTGCACATGACTCTGACTCTGCAACTGCTGATACAACTCCTTAAAGTCCTCATCCTCTGAATATGCCTTTCTTTTTGCATCATGGGTGAATGGCTCCATAGGAATAATATTTTCTAAAGCTATAATATTTGATGTGGGTGGCCTTGAAAGAATGTCGGCCAACTTTTTTGTGTTGGCATTCTTATACTCAATCACCAAATGGTTTTTTTGTGAAAACCCCATCCACTTGTAATGTTTGGTTTATTGTAGCTTACTTTGGGCTTGAAGTTCTATAACGATTGGTTATATATGTGGATTACTATCTCCTTTCCCATCAGATAATACTTCCACTTCTTCATAGCTTGCACCATGGCATAAAGCTCCTTGTCGTAGGTAGGGTAGTTAAGGACTGCCCTATGAAACACTTTAGAATGGTAGCATGTAGGGTTTCCTCCCTACATCAAGACACCCATAACATACTCACTCGCATATGTCTCCACTTCAAAGGGTCGCTTCAATTTTTTTAATGCCAGAACAGGTGCTTGACTGAACTTCTTCTTTAACTCCTAGAAATCCCTCTGCTAATATTTTCCCCACTAGAAACTCTTACCACTTGTTGATATGGCATGCAACGGTGCAACTACAGCTAAAAATGTGGCTATGAATTTCCTCAAGTATTGTTTTGCCCCATTGAAACTCCTAACATCAGAAACATTAATAGGCACCATCCATTTCGTGATGGCCTCCATCTTGGAAGGATCTATCTTCAATTCTTCTCCATCGATCACATACCCCATATACACCAAAGATTGTTGCGCAAACTCACACTTATTGAAATTTGCTAGCAGTTGATTCTTCTTCAATGTTTCCAACACTTGTGTCAAATGTGAAATATGCTCCTCCTAGATAGCACTATATACCAGTATATCATCCAAATAAACAATAAAAAATGAATCTATAAAAGCGTGTAGTACACCATTCATTAATCTCATAAATGTAGTTGGTGGATTACATAGGCCAAATGGCATGACTAACCACTCATATAAACCTTGACTGGTTTTGAAGGCAGTCTTCCATGTATCTTCTTCTTTGACTCAAACTTGGTGATATCTAGACTTCAAGTCCAACTTGGTGAAGTACTTTGCTTGCTGCAACTGATTTAGCAGATCATTTATCTTGGGTAGGGGGTATTTATTCTTGAGTTTGATTTTGTTCAACGTTGTGTAATCTATACACATTTTCCAAGTCCCATCCTTCTTCGGAACAATAATGATGGGTGACCCACATGATGATGTACTTGGTCAAATGAAACCATGTTCCAGTAGCTCTTGTAACTGTTTCTTCACCTCACTTGCTTTTATAACAAACTACCTGTACAATCCAATATTTCGCAATGGGGAGTTTGGCAATAGTTGGAACTCATGCTCCACTTCTCTCTTATGTGGTAACCCTTTAGGCTCTCAGAACACATCCTTGTATTCTTGTAACAACTCCTCCAATTGTTTTTTATGTTTCTTAGTACACCTGTGATCTGTTGTTGAATGTTACTATTGTTGTGCTAATTTCAACTTCAAAACTAAAAACAATTGCTTATCATTTGCTTCATGTGCATAGGTTTCCTTTATGGTGTTTGTGAATAAACAAGTAAATTTATGTCAAGTTTTATGTCAAATTCATGAGAAAAATAGCATGAAAGTAAAGTGTTGAACAACAACAAACAAATGTACAACAAACCATCAAAATGAACACTTAACACAATGTTTTGATGAAGGAGTTCACTGCTATTAGGCTACATCTCCTTGGTCTACCTTCCATGGCTTGGGCCTCTGTATTAGCTCAAAATGGAAAAATTGTTGTTTACAATGCTCTACTGCTCCTAAAACCTACTTCAATGTGATAATAACATCAAAATACTCTAGGAATGCCTTTTCTTAATCCAAATTTGGTCAAATTTTGCAAAAGTTATGGAAAAAGCAATTTCTCCTAGGAATTATCCACTAAAACTAGAGAAACTCCAGTTAACTCCACTAAATCTAGAGTTACCACTAAAATTGGGGACTTCATTAATTTTCACCAAACTAAACTGTAGTTTAATTAAATGTTAAGCATGTTTAATTAACATTAAATCTGCAATTAGCACTTAATCTACTTGGTTATGCTAACCGTTAGCCGACGGTTACACAATAGTGGACACATATGAGAGGTAAATGCCAACAGTTAATCTAGCAGTTTTTGGTTAACCGTAAACATTAGCCATTGATTTTGGTAGTGTTCACATGGGAGGGTGTTGGCCCACGGGCTGTCTCCCTCCTCCCCCCAACTGCAAACATTTGAAACTTCAAATATGTATTGTGACTATAATATGTTAAGAACCAATGCGGTGGTATAGTGGTAAGTCACGTGGTTTGTTTAGGCGATGTTACAGGTTCAATTCTATCGACCTGCCCATTATTTTGCCACTGTGCACCGATAAGCCCGACCTTTAGGGAGGGACATGAGGCACCTTTCGGGCTTGCCACTTTTCCCCTCTTCATTGGTCCATCCTTCGACCAATAAAATGAAGCCAACTCACCATACCATAAACCAACCACAACACGCCACTTGGTGATACCTTATTGGCCACTGACCAACTCGTTGACCTGCTCAGTCACCTACCACATCAGTAATACAAACTATTGATTGTGTAGTGACTGTACTTTTTTTAAAAATTCCTCTGTTTGGCAAACTAGAAAGAACACAATATCTTCCTCATACGAGCTCCGTTCTGAGTGAAATGAGTTTCGTTGGGATTGTATTGCCAAGACAGATGTGGTCGTTTAGGTTTTGAGCAATTGTGAGCACTTTGATTTTTGAGCTAAATACTGATCATCTTATCATTCCTCCCTATTGGAAGCCTTTGGGACCCCAAAAGATACTATTAATTGTTCAGCAGGTGAGGGTACAACTCCCTCACCTTCTAAATCTACAACCATTTGGCCTTACAATGTTTTTTTCCCTTCAGTCCCACTTGAACTTATTCGACATTCCCTCTCTTTGAAGTTCTAGTTCTTCTGTCAAGTATGAGATCTTTCTTAAGTTTATCAAGATATTTTGATGATAAATCATCTATTGATGGTAGTTGAACATGCTCTCCTTGATCATCAATCAAAGGAGGCTCAAACAATCTCAAATTCTCAACATTAGCAACAGAGTATATTTGCATATAAGAGGCAAACCTAGCTTAAATGCATTGTTACCAATCTTTTCCAGAATTTTCAAACTGTTCTTCTACTGTGTGATGTATGAACAGAATTTTCTCAATGAACTTCCTTGCCTTATCGATGTCGCTATAACCATCGATGGCGACATATTTATCAAAGATGAATTCCAATGGAGATCTTGGCAAGTACCCAAAACATGCCTCAAATGGTCATGTGTTTGTGGAAGAATGCTTTTCCCTATTGTATGCATGTTGTATGTAATACAACTATTCATCCCACAACTTGGGATGTTTGCTACAATATCCTCTAAGAAGATGAATGACTGTCCTATTGACCACATCAATTTGCCCATCTATTTGTGGATGAAAGGTTGTACTCTTCTTCAACTTAGTGTCCATCATGTCCCACAAAATTGATCAAAAATTCCCAACAAATTGAGAATCTTTATCACTTACAATGGAAGTAGGAAGATCAAAATGAGCCCAAATATTTTGAAAGAAAAGATGAGTTTAATTGTTCAGCTGTAATTTTCTTTTTACATGGCGCTATAATACACATCTTGATGAACCTGTCTACAACTACATACAAGTAATCATGAACTTTCGTTTACAATGGAAGACCTCCTACAAAATCCATTGAGATACTCTCCCATGGACGTGAAGGTACCGGAAGTGGAGTGTACAATCCTAGTTTCCTATTGCTAGGCTTACTTGTTGCACACAAAGAACATCCTCTAATTAAACGAGATACATTATCAAATATGCATGGCCAATAATAATACCTTTGGAGATTCGCTACTATCTTGCCTACACCAAGGTGTCTAGAAATCAATGAAGTGTGTGCCTCCCTTATGATACTTTTTCTTTCTCCCTGTGGAATACATAACTTTCCCAAGTGATACAACAAAATGTTATGTACATGGTAATATAATTCTTCAATTTGGTTTCCTTGGCTCAAGCTTGCATACACATCTTGAAAGTCATTATCATATGCATATTTCTCAATGTAAATTCATGTAAAACAAAATTATGCTTTAGTATAATAGATGAATTTACAATAGGCCTAGAAAGCATATCAACTACCTTATTGTAGATTCCATTTTTGTATTTGATAGCCAAATGAAAATGTTGTAGAAAACCCATCCATCTGAAGTGTCGTGATTGTTGCAAATTTTACTGTGACTGTAAGTACTGCAATGGTTGATGGTCGATATGGATAATGGTCTCCTTCCCCATCAAGTAGTGTTTCCATCTTTTGACACTTTGTACCAATGCGTAAAGTTCTTTGTCATAAGTGGGATAGATAGTCACAGCACCCTTAAAAATTTCAGAATGAAATGTAATTGGCTTACCATGTTGCATAAGCATTGCTCCCACGGTGTAATCAATAGCATCTGTTTGAACCTCAAATTGTTGTGTAAGATCCAGAAGAGCCAATACCGCTGCTAAACTTGTATTTTATTTTAAAGCATCAAATTCTTTTTGTTGTACATCTCCCCAGTGGAAGCCTTTCTTGACACTAGTCAATGCATGTAGTTGAGTTGCAATGGAAGAAAAAATATCAATAAATTTCCTCCAATATTGTGTTGTCCCTAGAAAGCTTCTTACCTTTGTAACTGTATTGGGCTTGGGCCAATTCACAATGGCCTCAACCTTATAGGGGTTTATCTTCAGCTCACCTCGTGTAACAATGTGTCCCAAATACACTAAAGAAGTCTTGCCAAATTCACACTTTGACATCTTTAAAAACAATTGTTATTTTCTCAAGACATCAAGTACTTTGTTCACATGCATGACATGTTCATCTCTGGATTTGTTGAATATGAGAATATCATCTAAGTAAAAATTACAAAGTCAAACAATCTAAAATTTAAAACGAGAACTCTGGCCAAAAAACCCCAAAAAAACATGAAAAACAATGCTAAAAATGAAAAGTGTGTATAAGGTTTCTTTTTTTTAGGGTCAATTTTCAATATGTTTTAAAAATGGCAGTGAAAACCAATTTTTTGTGCAAAAATTGTGTAAAAAACACCCTGAAAACGAAAGGTGTTGATACTAGAACGATGGTTTTTTTTAGGGTCAATTTTCAATATTTTAAAAAAATGGCACTAAAACCAAATTTGTATGTGCAAAAAACAGTTGTTTTTGAGGAAAAAAAACACTAATTTTTTTGGTACAATAACATTTTTCTTTCCTAAGTAGAATTTCAACATGTTTTAGTAATGACGATAAAGATAAAATAATGGGATCTAAAACACATTAAAATTCTATTATTTTTCATCCATGTTGTTAAACATATAATAACATGACACTAAAGATCACTAAGATTCTAATTGTTTTCAACCATAACATTAATGATACAAAAAAAAAAAATTAGAAATTTTTCAACCATAAAATTAAAAAGCCATGACATTATGAACAAATAACATGACTAAATTAATCAAAAAGTTATTATTTGTAGATTGAATGAAACATACATTATATCTCTAAGTTATTGTTGCATTGTAGATATTCTAAACAATAAAAATCATCATAATTAAAACATATTATCCAACAAACATAAAAATGACTCATAACTTCTGATTTAACACCATATGGAAATCAAAATTTGTATTTCAAGATACGATGCAAATATCAGTTATATAAATTGTCTTAGACAATTATTCAAAATCACTCATATTTTCTTGCACACCATCAGAATTCACATCTTCAGATAAATGACTGGATGAAGATGAATATGTTCCATATTCTTCTCTTTCATCAACTAGTGCCCCATCTAAGTCCACATGCATGCCCACCATTTCAAGTTTCAAAATTATTCTGGATCTACGACTAGTTTTAGCAGACTCCCATCTCAACACTATTCCTTCTGGTAACAACCTTTTCAGAATCTCTATCATCTTGAAGTGAAGAGTTCCTCTCTTTGTTAAATTGAATTCATAAACAAGTATGTCAACATCCTCCAATTTTAAGATGTCTGTGTGGTGACAATTTATATTTGTACCATTTCTTTTTCTCTTTCCGCCATTTTTTTATCAACTACCATCCCCAGCTTATACACACCACTGAATGGGTGTGTATTTGTGGTATACCAATGTACTTCAACACCTGTAACATCTTCATTTTCTGTAATGACCTTTATAACCTTAGCAACCCAGAATGGATAGCCATTGGGATCTCCATCTGCTAGCATTGTAATCATGCAACCCTCCTTAATATCATGTACTGAAACCCTGTAAAGGTCTTCCATGGCTTCACATTATGCACGAGATCTTCTGGAACCAATATACATCTATGTTTCCTCTACCTATGAAGAATTAATAATACCTTGAGATCTTTTTTGTTCAACACTGTTTCTTTCCTCATGTTCATTTGACACATTTTGTGGCCAAATAAATGGATTTTTCAAGAGTATATCTTCATCTGTTGTTCTTGAAATGATATCACTTTGATTATTGAAAAAATACTCCCACCAAATTGGATCAACAATAGCAAAGTACTCATATGTATATCTAATACATTTTTTAATTTCTTCTAGGCAATCAGAATAATTTATATCTCTATTCTATCTATGTGCATTATGAACTTCAGCAACTGATTTTAATAACAATATATTTGATGAAAATATTGGATGATCTGGAATGAACTTAAAAAATTCCAAACCTGATGACGGTGCCCATTCTGCAGCAGTTGAATACTTCTTGCCCAATATTAGTGTTTTCCCATCAATTTTTTTGATATGAAATTGATTTTGGAAGCTAATTCATTAAGTTGTTCAATGCATTTCTCCTCACCATGTGATCCCAGAATAAACCTTCACATGTCAACCTTTTTCTTCCAACACATCAAAAGTAGGCTCTGGCATGTATGATTTCTTAATACATTCAATTAATGATGGCAAGCTCCCAACTTCCTTTGTCCTCGATGTGACTGAAAAATGACTGAACATGTGATCAATATGGTCATGAGTGTGCCCAACAAGAAGGAAACCACCCTTTATCTTCTGAAAAAATTCATAATTCAACAAGCATGTTTAGAAATCCAAAAACAATCTAATATTTTTTTTTCACGACAAGTGTTGTCCAATTGTAGATACAAAACTTCAGGAAGATTACCATACCAATGAGAAAGCACATCATGAATTATGGTTATTGTTAGATTTACATCATTATGAATATTTGGAGTTCTGAAGTATACCTTGGCAACATTTTCCCATTGAAGACCATACCACTGACCAAGTGATACTCAATAAAATTTTCCTCCTATAAATTTTTGGGTGTGTGAACAAAATGTGGTAAAAGTGTTTTCTTCTGGTCCATACCATCAATTATCAAACCCAAATATTTAGTTGGATTATCTTAACACTTCTTTCGATGCTTGTACAAATTTTTCCTTTCACTTTTTTTTTTGTTTGCGATTCTTTTGAAGTGCTTTGATGATGGAATATACACAGCATAAAAGATAGTCATTAAGAAATACGTTTTCATAGTTGATGACTCTAAAATTTTAAAAGTTAAAGTTATGAATTCTTGCCTCTTTCTGACCCTTCACATTTATCCCTTTTTTATTTAAGAGAAGCACATGCACTGCAAATCCCCATCCTTGTCTTCATAGGAATATGGAAATTGTTGAATTCTTCCTTCCATACCTTCACAAAATATTGATATGTAATAAATCGACAATGTCCCTCAACACCTTCTGCATATTCTTTGTATAAGTTGTATATTTCTCGTCTTGAGAAATTATCTGGAATATGTATCCTCTCTCTATTTGGCATACACTATCCATGCTTTGAAAATAAATCTTTCATCCATGACATCACAGTATTTGATAATGACCCAAACTGTCATTTATGATGTACTTCTGAATAAAATGTGGGATCCTTTTCCAAATTTTCTTGGATTCTTGATAGACGAAAACAACCCATTGAATGAAACATTTTGAAATCCTTTCTGCAAATAAATAAAGACCCAATATTATAATCATAACCTCACAATGTAGATTGCATGCACCCCACTAAATATGAATTTTGCATGCTTTTATTCATTGACAAATATCTCTTCCTTTTCTCTAATGAAAACTTGAAATCCATATGTTTCAAGCAATATTTTTGACAACATTCACTTGAAATGAGAGCGCTCATAGAAGTTCTTCTCATCATATATTCTGCTCTACCCCTTGTATAACTAGAACATCTTGGATTGAGATGAAAAGATTTGCTCCTAATCCTCAATGCAATATTTCCTGGAAACATCATCATTAGATCATCATTTGTATCAGCATTTTCATCATCATTCTGAGGAACGTTATCCTCACTTTTATCATCTGTGATTTTGAAATATTGACTTGGAGGATATTCTTCATCTTGCCCTTCCTTAGTGCTACTCCAATAGTACTTAGAATTAGCAATAAATAGAAAATTTGACTCGATTTTTATTGGATATTCTTCATCATGTGCATTGTTGTTGCTGCTCTCATAGTCCATAGGATTAGGACTACGTTGAAAATGTGACTCTTTACTTACTGAAAATTCTCTATCCTGCCCTTCATCACTGCTGCTCTCATAGTCCTTAGGATTAGGACCAAGTGCTTCATCTTGTCCTTTGTCACTACTACTCTCATAGTCCTTAGGATTAGGACTAAGTGGAAACCCCGACTCTTTATTTATTTGAAAATCTTCATCATATTCCTCATCACTGATGCTCTCATAGTCCATAGGATTAGGAGTAAGTGGAAACCCTGACACTCTATTCATTTGAAATGATTCATCATGTTCTTCATCACTACTGCTCTCATAGTCCATAGGATTAGGACTAAGTGGACACCATGACACTCTATTCATTTGAAATTCTTCATCATGTTCTTCATCACTGCTTCTCTCATAGTCCATTGGATTAGGACTAAGTGGACATTGTGACACTCTATTCATTTGAAATTCTTCATCATGCTCTTCATCACTATTGCTCTCATAGTCCATAGGATTAGGACTAAGTGGACACCGTAACACTCCATTATTTTCAAATTATTCATCATGCTCTTCATCACTGCTACTTTCATAGTCCATAGTATTAGGGCTAAGCGGACACCATGACACTCCATTCTTTTGAAATTCTACATCATTCTCTTCATCATTTCTTCTCTCATAGTCCACAGGATTAGGACTAAGTGGACACTATGACACTCTATTCATTTGAAATTATTTGTCATTCTCTTCATCATTGCTTCTCTCATAGTCCATAGGATTAGGACTAAGTGGAAACCACGATTCTTTATTTATTTGAAAATCTTCATCATGCTCTTCATTGTTGTTGCTCTCATAGTCCATAGGATTACAACTAAGTGGAAATCGTGACTCTTTATTTATTTGAAATTCTTCATCCTATCTTTCATCAATGTTGTTCTCATAGTCCTTAGGATTAGGACTAAGTGGAAGATTTGACTCTCTATTCATAGTGGAAGAATTTCCATTATATTCATCAATATGAATAGAGTTGTTACACGACGAAGATGTTGATGCTTCACAAAGAAAAACTTCACTATCAGAAGAATCCATGCCTTTCAAATAGAAGAGGTTGAATTATACAAATGAACTCTCTCCTAATTATAATATATAGCTTAAAGAATGCAAATTTCCTTCCAAAGTTTCCCTCCAAAAATTTTGTTTCATGTATTTCCCTCCATAATTTTCTTTTACAATTTATTAAAAAAAATTTAGCTAAAATTTCTTATGAAAATAAATATTTTAAATTAAATATTTAAATTAAAATTGTAAAATAAATCTTTTACCTAAATTCATTTTTTTACTTAAACTATATAATATTTACTATACAATTGAATGTTTTTATTTTTATTTTTATTATATCTTCTAAAACAAATTAATCCCATATTCACCGTGTTGTAAAACAATTCTTTAATGTTCACTATATCATAGTTTACTATATCTTCATAACAAGAATTATATGTTAAAGTCTTTATAAAAACAAATTAATACCACATTCACCATGCGGTAAAATAATTCTGTAATGTTTGTTTTATCATAGTTCCCTATATGGCCATAACAAAATTTACATGTTAAAGTTTTTATAAAAACAAATTAGTCCCACATCAATAGTGTCATAAAACGATCCTGTAACTTCCGCTATAACATAAATTTTATTATCACTATTCTTCACATCACATCAAGGTTTTTCGAGGTTCGTTAAAATACTTATAGAGAACTTGTGGAGCAGCTACATTACTATCAACAACATATTCAACAGAATATTATCACATTGCAAAGGTTAGTTTCTCTTTTGTCGTCTGCAAGTTTTAAAATTCAATAGGTTTAATAATTTTTTTTTTAGAAATTAAAAATTTAAATGATTCAGATTTAGCCACTACATTCGCAGTGGGCATGGTGGGCTTGGTCATGCTCCCCAGCAGCCCAACAGCTCGTGGGCGAGGGATGGCGGGGCTAGCCGCCTAGCCCCTCGCCCCACCCCGATGGCCGAACAACCGACCAAGGTGGGGGGGACTGGCGCCCGACCGTCGTCCCACCTTGGCAGCCCAACGACCAGCTGGGGTGGTGGGCCATTGGGTCGCCGGGTGGGGGGCGCTAGCCCCCACCCCTCACCCCACCCTGGGCAACCCAAACAGTCGGCTAGGGTGGCGGGGAGGCTAGTGCCTGGCTCCCCAACCCACCCCGGCGGCCCAACGGCCAGCCTAGATGGCGGGCCGTTGGGCCGCCGAGGGGGGGTGGGGGGCTGGGCGCCGACCTAGGTGGCAGGCTGATTTCCGAGGTGGAGCGGTAGGGAGTTGTATTTTTTTAATTTCTTATTTTTAATTTTTCTTTTTTAAATTATATGTTTTACAAAATTAATTATCGTTTATCGTTTTATTTGTTAATTTAAACTATTATTTTTTTGTAATTTACTGAGTTATATGTGTATTTTTTTTACAGGAAAATGGCATCAAAGAAGATTTTTGTGAATCTTTTTGGACCTATGACTGCTAAAATTAAAGGTGGATCCTCAAAAAGCACTATTTAACGAACCAAACTTGAGTTGATAGCTACAAATCTATCAAGTACCTCAAAATGATAAGAAGACAGTTTCATACTGGAAGAAATCAAAAGAAGTGAGACTTTCAGAAAATGTATGGTATGTGAAAGAAAGAGAAGGTGAAGATGTGCAAATATATCTATATGTTGATATCCCTAATGATAATAGAATTTATGAGGTGCTGGGAAAGATCATAGACATGTGTTTGGTACCAGACGCTAGCGTTGTTTATATACTTACAAAACTGCCCAAGTCACATGACATGATTGAACATCAGTTATTATATTCATTGTATGACACGAGAGAGGTATCTACAAAGTTGTGCAAACAAATCGTAAATGATATTTCACAAGATATCGTGAGTATTGTTATTTATTTTTGTGTTTTGCGTTATTGTAACTATCTCATTATATTTTTAGAACTTAGTTTTTATTAACATATGATATTTATTTTGACATAATTTTGTTGAGAGTCTTTCAATTATGTTGGGAGGCATTCATTTCATAGAGCAAGATGTTATGAATGTTGTCAACAGTTTCTACTCAAGGTCAGAATAAGATATGGCAAACAAGCAAAAAGTATTAATTCATGATGCTACAAAACTACATCCAAGGGATCAGAAAAAAATGCCTCTAGTGGATAAATCTAGCAAAGGTAGACAGGTTACTTTTGAAGATGAGAAAGTTGAAACTGACATTGAAGAATATGTTTTCATTACTGGGGATGACATTGGAACTGATGTTAGAAACGAGAAGAACCATAAAAGAGCAAAGATAACAATGCCTAGGAATGTCCCTATTCTAGTTAATGATGAGAATGTTAGGAGGAAAAAAAATAAAGTTGAGCATTTTCAAGTAGTCATTACCAACAGTGAAGATCATAGTGAAACTTCAAAAGAAAGCAGGGAAATCATTACATGAAGAGCTGATTTAGAGGATGGCATTATTAAAACAAAACAAAATTTCATTCGACAAAACTTGACAAAGAGAAACTTAATTGAGGGCGGTCTTACATTTCAGCTTAATGTGAGACAAATCTATAAGGAAAATGAATGACAATGTAAATATAAAATCAAAAATCCACACCACCTTCATGTTCACAACTTGAAGACATTGATGAGGTACAATCCATATGCTCATGTGGTTAATTATGTGCTTCTTGTTGATCTAGTTCAAGTTCCCAACAAATAAGCATTTGATAAGTCAAAATGTTTTGAATACAATTATTATGTCCTTAGGAGGAATAATTCTGTAGAAGCTCAAAGACAATTAATGGAGGAATATCCCAAAACCCACGTTTTGAAACAATGAAATGTATTATTTGTGCTGGTTTATCATGTACAGAAGAAAAGTTAGTGGCATGGGATCATAATTCAAATAATGAATATAGGATGTCTATGACTTTGATCCAAAGGGTTAAATTTATTCATAGTTAATTTGAAGAAAAACATGGTGGGGATAAGATAAATGTTACTATAGATTTCCGAAAGGAATGTTGTATGGAAATAGGCTATCAAATTGAGGAGAAAATCAATTCAAAATGTGACAAAGTAAATAATGATATGTTCAGAGGTATTGATAACATTTTCTAGTTGGCATTTAGAACTGAAGAGATATGGGAATTGGTTAATGAGATTTTTAGCATGTGGGAGAACATTGGCATTAAAAAACAGAAGGCCAAAAGGTTTAAACCATTGATTTGTAGCAATAGTAAATCAAGTCCTCAAATGAAGTAGCTTCCAGAAGATATGACAATCACACCTTGGAGAGCATTGCAAGGAGTGAAGGATGAAAAACTTGTCAAATCAATATTATCTCGTGTGAGGTCAAGGGGATTATCATTGGAGGAAATGTGTGAGGAATTTCAAAAGTAAGTTTGTTGAATTATTTTTACTTATTTCTAGATTATAATTTTATTTTAAATATAACATATTGTTATTAATAGTATTTGTTATACATATCATTATATTAATTTTTTTTACTTTATTTATTCAGTCACAACGTTTACATGAAAATACAAGAACAAATGTTTAAATTGTTGAATGAAGATAGTTGGGATGATGTTGTACGCAACTATCCATATTCAAGTTCTACATCAACATTATTTTTTTTTATCTTGCATTTAAAAAGGTATGTTGATTTATAAATTCATTTTTATTCATCTGTATACTATTTTTATTTTATAACTTATACATATATTTTTTTATTTTATTAAATATGAGGAAGGATGCAAATGGAGCACAAGATAGTTTCAGAGCCTTTATTGAAAAAATTAAGATTGAAAGACTGAAGAAGCAACGACTTACGAATGTTGAACTTGATCCAACTCTTACTCATTTCATTTGGAATGGGCTTGACATTATTCAATATCAAGTAATACAAGGCGACTATGACGACATTACTAAACTCATACCTAAAAGGGATTATGCCCTAGTTATTGCAGATATTCCCCATGGTTTGAATATCCCAAACATTGACTATGATAGTGACCCTTATACTTATCAAGCTCTTACAAAAGTGGTTGCAGGATTTGGAGAAGTCACATCATCACCATTATGGATATTTGTGACATTTCATTCAGGCACACAATTGGAAATGTTGTTAAGATTCAAGGGGAAAACAAACTCAACGATGCAGCTTACATGGTAACACGTTGAAAATGTAAGTTTGACTAATGTTAAAAAAATCATTTATGTACAAGTTAATTGAACTTTTACTATTTCATGTTACAGGAAAAAGTCAAATCTTCTTAACCGTGAAGATCAACCACTTATAAATGATTATGAGTTCATCCATATTGATAGTTGGGGAAAGGATGATATCTATATGTCTAGGCTTTTTAATCGGATAGATGGAAAGAGTCATAGCCAAGTACGGGTTTATGATGTTGTTGTGAAAAAAATAACATATGAAAACAAAGAAGCAAAAGGAGAGATAGTTAACATTTATCAAAAACCACAATTATTGATTAGCTATCTTATAGACATGTGTTCAAATGAAAGAGATTGGGTTCTGGATTTATTTTATGGCTCAGATAAGTTTTATTATATGGAATTGAATTTCAATATCTTTTTTTTTAATTTATATGTCATTACACTAATTTACTTCATTATTTCTTTTGTGTTTGATAATTAGGTACAACACTAGCATGTTGCCTACAAAAAGGAGGAAATTGCATTTCCATTGAAAGAGATCCAATACAGTGCAATTTTATTCAGCAAAGAATTAATGCTCTTCAATTTCTTCCAGATGCAATGCAAGAAATTGGGTTGAAGAAAGGGGATTTTAATTAATCACGTGTGGCAAAAAAGGCAAATGAACCTCAACCACCATTACATGGAATGATTGGAAAGGCATACATTGGGAGATTCGCAGGCATCAAATATCCATTAGAAGAGGAAAATGAGCAAAATGAAGCAGAAAATATTGTGGTAGAAGACAATGATGAAACTCTAGAGGATGAAGAGTATGGATTAGGTGATATTGTTGATTAAATTTAAGCTATGCTTGGAAATCAAGCTCATTTTCTGTAACTATTGATTAGTTATACTTGTAATTTTTGAATTTGACATTTTATGAGAAGAATAAGCATTCAATTAATGTTGTTATGTGTTCAATATTTGTATTATGTGATTTTCGCATTAATTCTTATGTGAATCGTTATTTTTTGAAAAAAATAATGATTATTATTATTTTTTGATATGAAATTGATAATATATATATAATATATATATATATATATATATATATATATATATATATATATATATATGATTTAAACCATTTTTTGTTTAATTTTTTCCTATAAAAAATGTGATTTTGACATGTCATTTCTAGCAAAAAATTATCAAAATGTGTAATTTTTTAATTATATTTATGTTGAAAATGGTTATTTTTATGTCAATTCTTAAAAATTATTGTTTTTTAGACACAATTATTTGATGTGCATTGAAAAATTAATTAACGATATATAAATATGTAGAATATTGAAACTTTAAAATATCGACCTTCTTCTTTAAATATGCAAAACAATAAAAACCTCACTATAAAAAAAAAACAAGAAAATATGAAGAGACCACTTCAAAAATTGTTAAATTTAGAAGATAATTATTCACATTTAATACATTAGAAAATTTAAAGTCAAAAAATAGGTCTTTTAAAAAAATGCACTAATGCAGAATCAACAATTTTTAAAATTAGCATGCAAATCACTAACATTCTAAAAACTAATGTACATAAAAAAAAATTAAAGTGTCAAAAACTATGCTAAAAAAATATATATGTATTCTGCATTGCCACTTTTCAAAATCGGGTCACTTTTTGCTACCTCTACGAAACGGGTAATCATATCAGTTCTCCTTTCAAAGTTTACATTGTTGTCATCTAGAAATGGTCTCAATACATCATTCATAACTTTCATGAAAGTAGCTGGAGCATTTCTAAGACCGAAAGGCATAACAAGCCACTCAAACAATCCTTGTTTAGTTTTAAATGTGGTTTTCCAAATGTCATCTTCAACTATTCTAACTTGATGATAACCACTTCGTAAATCTAACTTAATGAAATACTTTGCATACCTCAATTTATCAAGCAAATCATCAATTCTTGGTAGTGGATAACGATTCTTTATTGTTATTTTATTCAGTACACAGAAATCCACATACATGCGCCAAGTCCCGTCCTTCTTTGGCACTAAGACAATGTATGAACCACATGGTGAAGTAGATGGGTGTATGATACCTTTGTTCAACAATTCTTGAATTTGCTTCTTGATTTCCATGATCTTCATGATCGACATGTGATACATGCCAATGTTTGGAAGTGGAACATCTTGTTGCAGTTGTATCTCATGTTGAATTCCCCTCTTGGGAGCTAACCCCTTTGGTTCCTGAAACATCTTGCCATGCTTGCTTACCACATTAAACAAATCAGATTTTAATTTATCATCACAACCTTCAAAAGATTCATAATCAATATCATTCTTTTTCTTGATCATGAGAAGCACAAAAGTTTTACTGGCATTTATTAGTCTCTTCATCTGCCCTGCATTAACCAAAGAAATGTTTAACTTTTTGCGATGGGCTCTCACAATATAATCCGCTCCATCCTTGAGCAATAGATATTTTTTCTCCTGGCAATAAATATTGCTTTCCTATCATACAAATATGGGCTTCCAAAAATGATTCCTGAGATGTCAATTGGAACTACATCTAACTCAACTTCATCAATGAATTTTTGAGTAATGGCAAACCCGAATAAGCATTTCCTTGTAACCTGTAAATTTGAATTATTGATTATCCAACCCAAGGGATATGGCTTGTGATGAGGTACAGTTTCAAGGTTAAGCGTTTTTACAAAGTCTTCTTAAATTAAGTTCGATTGTGACCCACTATCAAATAATGCGTCAATATTTGTATGATTTGAAATTACCCTTACATGGAACAATTCTATCCTTGATTCTTCATTTGGAGTTTTGTTGTGACTGTTAGCACTCAAATCTACCTTAGGCTGAAATAAGGTAAAACTCAAGGCTACATAAAACCACGCTCAACCTCGTAGCTAGCCCTACGAGGACAAGAGAGGGCTCTCTCCAGGTCAATCTCAGAAAAAGGTGATCAATGAGGCTCGAGATGACTAAATTGGCAATTAATTTTAGGCTAGGTATGAAGTATAATGAGTTGGAAATTGATTTTTTGGAGTTTTGTTGAATCTAAGGGAAAGGAAATTTTGGGTGTGGGGATGAGACACAGTTTTTGCAGAGGTCTACTTGGGGCAAGGTAGGCGATTGTCTTGATGCTTTTAAAGAGAATGAATGGCTAGATCTGACTGGTGAGAAGTTAAAGAGAGCAAGAAACTTTCAAGGATTCTCCATAAACAGATGAAAACATGGAAAATCAAACAAACTTAAAGGCATAGCATAACAAATTATGGATTCTACCTTAACACTTCATTTGTTCAATTGCAGAAGATAAGAGAAGGTAAATGATACACATAAACAACTTACAAATACTGAAAGAAGCACACCATCAACACATAAAGCCACATGGATCCCAAACAGTGCTGCTAAACCCTGGTCTTTCCTTTTCCAAAAATGCAAAAGTGAATGTACAATAGAGTGTCAAGCTTTTCCCAAGGGTCCAACCTCTTCAACCTCTGAAAATGATTGAGAAATTACATCATATAGACCATCCTAACCCCTTTCCTTGCCTCTAGGGGTCGAGCTCATCATTCTAGGAGCTGTTTGAACTAATTCTAAACAAGGAACTGAAATTTAGGTAGTCAAACAACTTACCCCTATATGCGAGGAAACTGATTCATCCATTTAATTTTCACCTTTTAGTGAATGAATCCTCTAGAACAAGTAAAAATATGCCAAAATTACATCATAGTTATTAAATTACATCATGAAAAGTCAAGAGTAGTATCAAGAAGCAAAACTGGTCAAAACTGGGCGAATTTCTGAGCTGAACAGTGAAAATTTGACCAAAAATCTCTATGCGCCGCGCGCCTGAGCTCTATGGTTCGCGCGCCTTTCAGCGTGATTTTGGGGCACTTCCCGGCATCCAAATTGAGCTCATGATAGCTAGTTGGAAATCCCTAGATGTTGAATATCCAACCCAAGTGGAATTTCCAAATTTGGAGCTCATTTTCTCCTCCAAAACTTCATTCTTCCAGAAGTACTTCCTGCTGGTGCAAAAAGGGGAAGTGAGGTCATTTTTTGCATGTGTTTTGACCTTTTGGGGACCCAAAACTTGCCCAAATTTCTTGTCCAAGTACCAAAATTCATGATTTCTCATGAAAAATCCAAAACAGCAAGCCATTTGTCATTTGGACCTCCCAATCCTATGCGTTGCGCGAGGCGCGCGACGCACAGGGAAAGCACGACGCACTGGGCTTGAGGCGCGCAGCGCATAGAGCCTGTGCGTAGTGCCTTTTTTCAGGAGACGTTTGGAGGCCTTCCCGGTGTCAAAATAAGGTATAGGATAGCTCGTTGGAAAGGTCTTTGAGTATACTTTCCAACCCAACTGGAAATTTTCCATTTGGAGTTTATTTTCCTTGTCAAAAATCAAATCTCCCAAGACTGGTCAAAATGCGCCAAATGAGGCTGCCTCAAGGCAGAGTGCTGTTGCAGTCAACTTTTGAATGCCTTCCTCAACTCCAAATTAAGCTCATGATAGCTCATTGGAAAGATAGTTTTGCCTAGTTATCCTTTGACTCATCAAGAAAGTTATTTGACCAACCAAGCTAGGAGAAAACTTGATTTTCCCAAGGTCACTTCAGAGGTGCATCAATTATCCCGAGGCGATTGTATTGTTGACATGTCTCTAAAACCATGACACCTGTGTAAAACGTGAAGGAAGGTTTTCTTTCTTGGCCTGTTCTAGACGAAAACCTCTCTCATTTTTCAAAAATTCATCTTTTTATTTCTCAGAAACATCATTTTAGTGAAACCTATCCCGATGTGTGAAACAAGGAATTTTGTCGAAATGAAGCGAAATGAAGGGGATAAGGGGCTTCTAAATTATTGGGGAAATTTTTTGAAGTAGGGAGGGATGTTAGGAAGCAGGGGAAAGTGGCATCTCAAATATTGAGTGAGGGGAAGGGGTCCAAAAGGGAAAAACACAGGCCCAACCTAGAAAATTGCCAGGTTGTAACAAGAAACTAGTGTTTGTGAAAAAATGAGGAATTTGGGGGATCTCAGTGATGGGAAGTGTTTAATAAGGTACATTAAGGATAGGGGAAGGTGTGTGAACATTAGGATACAAGTTTTTTTCGATTATGATTTGACCATCCAAGAGAAAATTACCTCCAAAACCCAGGAGAGGGAAATGGACCTTACCTAGGCACAACTGAAGCATGACAAGCTGTAAATGACCCAATGGAACTTTCACATGATGATGAAACCCTCTTTATATGGTACACTCAGCTGAATGGTGACATGGACCGACATTTGGACCAATTTTGAAAAGAGTGAAAACAAACCCTTAGACCTAATGCCTAGTGACCAAATTTGCTGAAGACTTTATGTTGCAAATGACAAAAATTTGACCTTGGACACCTTAAAATCACTTTGTAAGAGCATGTTTGATCACTGAAGGAAGGCTGCAAAGACTAAAACTAACAAAGACTTCAAGGGCAAGCTAAGGACAAGATGGCTCAGACCTTATGTGGTGGAAATATGCCATGAAAATGGTTCAGTGCAAATCAGAACTATAGATGAAGAAGTCATTCCATTGCTAGTTAATGGAAACTGATTGAAAATTTACAAGAGGCCTTTATCAAAACAAGAGTTCATTGACAATATCAATAAGATAGTGATGATGGTGGAGCAAGTTCCAGCTCCTCCCTCGTCAGGGCACTGAAGAAGAGAAAAAGAATAAGGATTCATGTGAAAACCCCCATAAGGCACCTTAGTCCCATCTTTGGGTTGAA
Source organism: Pinus taeda (assembly GCA_000404065.3). Taxonomy (NCBI): domain Eukaryota; kingdom Viridiplantae; phylum Streptophyta; class Pinopsida; order Pinales; family Pinaceae; genus Pinus; species Pinus taeda. Next base: position 208,114 of record APFE031644901.1, read on the forward strand.
AACCTCGTGAGGAGGCCCAAGGATGAGAAAAAATGAAAAAGAGTAAGAAGATCCCTGGGTGAAAACCTTCCATGAGGCACCCAGGGCAGATATCTAGGGTGAAAACCTCTCTGAGGCAACCTAGGTGTTTAAAAAAAAACAATAATAATAATAAAAGAAAAAAGAGAAAAAAAGACATAATTATTATTTGTAGGTGGGTGAGAAAGACAATCAAGGAGCAAAGAGAAGATCCAAATGGAACCCTGCCTCATATATATTCATCTCCTCCACTCCTTACCATGCATCCCTCCATCAATTCCATTGTTTTTTTACTTAATTGCTTCAATTTAAGGTGAAGATTGTGTTTTCTACAGGATCCCCTATATTCCTACAGGGTCCCCTGAATGGTAGATTGGTTAGGTCCCTAAAATTCATTCTAGACATGATCTAACCCCTAACCTCAACCATTACCATCACCCTATCCATAGAATATCAATCATTAGCTACAAAGTCTTCACTAGGATGATCCAGGAGCTCCACAATAGCAGCAACATTAGATCTTCAGTCACAGACACCTGCAAAAGCCAATAAACCATCAACAGACAATAGAGGAGGAAGAAGAATGACCATCAACAACATCTCTGATCTTTAACAACTGCAGTGTGGCATCGAGACCACAGGTAAGTATCCCACTCACTCACTCATATGCATCTTATAATCAAAAGTTTTTAAGGTTATGAGGTAGTTGGTTTATAAGTGAAAAGGTGGCAAAAAGGAAATTCTTTAATAAGTCAAAAGAGAATGCAAGAGTCAAAAAAGGGTGATGTAAGGTGGGCCCCAACCTATATTAAAGTTTGAGCGATAGCACAAGATTTAAGTAAATGTGGGTTCGAGAGGCAGATAAAGTGCTCTGCGGGGAAGCAACGAGCACAAGTTATAACTCAAGCTCGACCCCCCACAGTTGACCATGATGCCACAGTGTCTAACCGAGATCTACAACTTGAGATTACTGCAGGGGTTCAAGTCCGATGACCATCTTGTACACTCGCTACCACCGCAGTGGGCCACCACCATCGCTCCACTCCATCTCATCTCCTCCACGTCATCTGCCACCCTCATTATTATCGTCCACCTCATTCACCATACCCTGTCACCTCATTTGTCGTTCCATAGATACATTTTGGTTATGGAAACCATTTTAGAATGCTTGAAGAATTAAGACTTGTGGTAGAAACACCAGTTCACCAAAGACTCAACATACCCTATTTCTTGATGCAATCACTCATAGACTCCAACAACAAATTAAAGGAAGAAAATTACCAACAGTTGGCTCACCATGGGTTGATCAGGATCCTCATTAAGGATTCCCTTCAAACCCTCAGGATCCCTATAACATGGCCAGTCTTCATAAACTTACTAGTAGAGGATGACATCAAAACCCTCACCCATGATGTTAGTCCTTCTATCAATGAGGAGGAGGCAAAATAAGAAAAAGAAGATACAGAGCTAGATGGGGATGAGATGGATGAAGAAACAACCAATATAGAGGAACATGATGAAAGAGAACACAAGGAGGATGATGTTGAAACAGAGGAGGAAATGAAGGAAGAAACTGATGGAGATGAGAAAGAACGACAAAAGGAAGAAGACAAGAAAAACAGAGAGGGAAAATGCATGGTTAAGAGGACAGCTGCAGGAAAAGGAAAATCAACTAGCATATATGGCCAGCCTCTCCTTGGAGCCCATCCAGTGTAGGATGACAGCTAAATCCTATGCTCTTTACCTCAGAGAACAATGGCTGCAATTTCATATTAAAACACTAGCACAATGGGGCACTATGCCATTTCAGGACTACAGGTAGTTTATTGATCTTTGTGATCAAAGTGCACTAGAGGATAGGGCCAAAATGGTTGAGTTTTACTTGCACAACATGGCCCTCAAAGACATGAATATTTGGGATCCTAATGCAGAGCTAGGAGATCTATAATTAATGGCTTTGGCATCATCGATGAACCATGAGAAGTTAAGGGCTACAGAGATGAAAAGAATGTTGGCCAGAGAGAAAAATGAACCTCTTTTCATCAGAGTTGAACAATCAAATCCCATGGCCCTAATCAACACCCATAATCTAATTGTAAATGATCCTCAGCTGTCACCTAGATATCTTACTTCCCAAGAGCAAGCAATTTCACATTTTGAGGATATGTTTAGGCTGTTAAGATATGATAATATACATGCCTGCTAAAGGATATGGAAAACACAACCACACAACTTGAAGATTGGAGAATATCACTCCCCTCAAAGGTTGAGAGAGGCACTCAATAGGACACCTATGTATAAGCAATTAATGCAAAGGTTGAAGGTCAATTGGATAGGCCTAAAACTCATTCCACCACTACTCCTAGGAATGCTAGAAGGGAGAAAAGAAGAAGAGGAAAAGAGGTAGTGGGAAGAAGTATAAAAAAAGCAGGCTTCTATATACAAGAAGAAGAGACCACAACAGAAGCATGGGATGTTAGAGAGGCTACCAGAGTCATGAAGGACATGGACACTGACTAAGTTGCTCAGAGGATGAGCAACACTTTCAGTAAGGGGGTGATGATGAGCCTTATCATTGGGTAATTATATGGGCCTTAATTGGCCTTAATTAACCTCTTATATTAGTCAAACCAACTATTCTCACAACTTATTGCATACTTTTGATTATATTTTGTTTATGAGATGAGTTAGAGTTGGATATTTTGCTTTGTGGTCTAATGTGCATGTAATGTAGGAATAAAGGATAAAAGCAAAGAAAAATGTAGGAATAAAGGATAAAATCAAGGAACTGTGGCAAATACCTTGGTCAAAACTCGAAAGGGGGAAGGGAGAGGAATTATAGGAGGTAAATCCTCCTCATTTACTGCCCTTCCATTCGAATATTCCTCCATCAACTCGGAGTGCAAACAACCAAATCATGAGGACTAAAAGACAACTGAGCAAGTGAAAGTGACAGAAAACAGTTTATCTTGAGTGGGAAGCCAAGCCTCCCTAATGGGAAGGAAGTCATTGGAGACTTCAGATGTATAAGTAGAGAGGCTTAGGACCTCAGTAGGATTCAGATTCTTATTGTAAAACTCTACTTTATTTCTGAGTTGCAAGACTTGTGACAATTTGTTATGTAATCCATGGTTTTTATAATAAAGATGAGTTCTGTTTTGAGCCAGCATTGAGTTCACTCAGAGGGCTGAAGCTCTTGGGTTAGGGCCCAACCCGAGCAACCAAAGCTCCTCTTTATTGTACATGTATGCTAGCATAGATTTCCGTGTCTGTTCATTTTCTTAAGTAGTTGCATTCCTATTACAGTAGTGTAGAGTCGATCGGTTGTGCTCTAGTTTACTTCCATTTGTGTTTTTTTTTTTCAATTATCAGGTTAGCTAGGAGAAGAAGATAACCGTAAGGTTGTGCGTAGGTGTCTCAGCCTCACCACCTCCCTTTGGGACCATGAATTGAGGAAGAGAGCCTTAAGAAACCCCAAAAACACAGGTTTCTAGTTCTCACATGAGCTTTGGAGTTTGTTGTTTGATGCAGTTACTTGTTTCATTTCATTATCATCGTTTTCCCTCACTCTTGGTCCACCCTCACCCTCACTGATTTTTCTATCATTTTCATTTGAAACCTCCTTCAGCATGTTCCTCATGCATCATTTCCTCACCATCCGATCCACAACAAACCTGACCAATCACCATTTGATTCATTAGTTTACCCAACGACCATTTCGTGTGAAGTATTCCACCTACTTTATATGCTCTAATCTCCACCGTCGATCTATCTCTTGATCCAATGGCTATCGTGTCACATCAATACTTTATGCGCCCCAATCTCCAATGTCGATCTATCTAGCCTGATCTTATGGTTATCGCGTCACCCACTCGCCAACTAGCTTGGCCAATCCCCACTGTCGATTTGTCTAGCCTGATCCAACGGCTATCGCGCAATCTCGCGTGGATTCTTGCACGACCATTATCCACCCGAGACTATGCGAGAAAAATGTTTTACTCATGCTACGTGTCTCTCAGTTAGGCTAATCGCGTGAAATTCAGAAATACAGCTTACAGCTTTGAGGGCGCGTGAGAAACTTCTTACCACCTTCGAAACCCACTCCATCATTTCCGCACGTTTTCTTCCCGCAATATGATCTCCACTGTTCATCTACTGATTAATCATGTTCATCCATCCATTCACTTAATTCCTCGCGATAAGATTTCCGTCGTTCATCTGCTTCGTTACCCTGTTTGTCCATCCATTCACTTAATTCCTCACAATAAGATCTTCGTCGTTCATCTGCTTCATTACCCTGTTCGTCCATCCATTCACTTAATTCCTCGCGATAAGATCTCCGCCATTCATTTGCTTCGTTACCCTGTTCATCCATCCATTCACTTAATTCCTCGCGATAACATCTTCGCCGTTCATCTGCTTCGTTACCCTGTTCATTCACCTATTCACTAAATCACCCATGATAAGATCTTTGTTGTTCATCCTGTTTGTTAACCCTATTCATCCATCTATTCACTTAAGCCCCATGCTAAGATCTTCGTCGTCCATCTTCTATTCGTTGATCGATCCAACGGCCCCTATGCACTACTATGTCCTTACATCCTCCTTTCACTGATTTCGATCTCCAACTGTTCTTCCGCTTGAAAACAAATTTAGTTTAGTTCCTTTGCTTACACCTTAGTATAGTTTAATGCTCTTAACCACTGCAAATTAGATAGCAGCATTAGGTTAGTGTTTATTTAGCAATTATGTTTAGCATAGCTGTTTAGATGGTTAGGTAGGTTATGGTGTGGTTTAGCATTACATGTTGTTTTCTTCATTACTACAGTAGAGTAGCTCTCCCTTAGAATATATTTGCTCTTCTTCCATCAAAGAATTAAGATTCTTCTGACCCTATAGAAGTCTAGCTTGGAACTCATGGTGTCATGCCCCCAAGCCTACGGTGGTCTTTCAACCGTGCCGGCGAGGTGCGGCACCATCAAACAGTTTCTTTTTAACAATACTCATGCACATGGACTACGCCTAAATTCACTTTCTCATTACTTAGCTTGTGTTTCGCAACCAAGTAAACATGCAATTATCCTTTATACTTAATGAATTCCATACTCATTCATTATCCATAGCAATTATATAACAAGAACATCAACAATTGCAACAAGTATAAAGGGGAGGGGAAACTCCCCGTAATGTGAGTCTGCCCGACAATTTATTAAGAATCTCAGTTACAATATACAAGCGTGTCTTGGCCGAACCAAGTCTCACACTTAGCCAAATAATACAAAGAGAGGCAAACCTGCCTTTACAACAATCTTGTGCCCCTCTTGCATGAAGGGCGGTGCTCACCCGAGCCACATAACACCCTTGCCAAGTCCTACACAAAATCTGCAACCAACCCTGGCACACCTTGCCAACCTTCGATTGTTCACAAGAAGTATCAAGTACGCGACTTCACCAAGTAGTGCGCATGAGAGATGCGCACTCCTCCCTTTCTGCGCACTTCCTCTTGCCTTGTGCGAGGAGCACAAGAGATGTGCGAGTTCGTTCCTTGTAAATGAGCTCCATCGCTCATACCTTTATACGCTTCTAACGTGGGCTATGAGTGTGGGTGGCAGCCCCTTGGCCGACCCCCAAATCCGCCATAACGCGCCCACAAAAGCTTCATCGCATGTCGGCCTTGCCATCGTGCAAGCCTCCTTCCAACACGGGTATAAGTCTTCCAACACTTAGTCGCATAAGTGTCGTTTGCTCCTTTCGTCGCATTGCTGTTTCATGTAACGTCGCATTTCTTCTGCAGCGCGCGCCCGTCGTGCGCGCGACCGCGCGCCCGTCGTCCACCCGCACCCGTCATGCACGGTGTCTCGCCCGACACCCGTCGCAAATGCCTTAAGGCATTACACATGGGGTCTTTTTCCAGATGAGCAGTGACAATAGGGAAGACCTTCACTTTTCCTTGTGCATATAGTAATGTCACCTCCAAGTTTGTATGAACCCCAGGTTGATAAGTAAAGCTGGCAGCCCTCAGAGTTGCAACATTCTTGTTGCAATATCTAGGCTCATCAATTTATGATCCTTGTTTCATATTTACTTACAATTAACGATGTGAGGCTTGTATATAACTAGTTTAACCTAGGTATACAACTAGTTTAACCCAGGTGAAAATTTGGATTTGATTGGTAATCACATGATTAATAGAATGAACGACACGACACGATGTTTCACTACTTGTGCCATGCTAATATATATCAAGTCCTATCACATGACTTAATCCTTTTGTCAGCGTGGTAGACATTCCGCCTGACGTATTTCAAACCTTGCACATGCATCACCAAAACTCAACTCATCCAATTTGTAGAATTCCATGTTGAGGGAACAAATCTAGTGGTTGACTTATTTCACACTTTGCACTTGCATCAACGTCTAGTTGCTAACCTATTTCAAACTTTGCACATGCAATACCGAAACTCAACGCATCCAACCTACAAAATTCCACCTCGAGGGTACAATTCTAGAATCAGACAACAAATCTCAACCTGAGGCAGGGACTTGCTATGCCCTACTTGTTCCTTAAAGAATTGGGATGTTTTGTGTTCATGTAACAAATAACATGATCATGGGTTTCAAAATTATGTGTGAGCACATACAAAAACTATAAATGAAATATAACCAACCAAGGAATGAATTTTAATGATTGAATAAATAAATAAAATAATTTATAAGAGAAATTTAAAGTTAATAGGTAGCCTGCCAAAAATTAGAAGTGACTATTAAGTTGAAAATAATTTAGTTTCAACCATATTTTTTATATAATATTTTAAATTTTTTAATATTTATAATTTAATATTTTTATTAAAATATATTTTGAATTGATTAATATATATTTTTAAAATTAAGAAAGATTGTTTAATAATTATATAAATGTTATATCAATTATATTGATTGATTGAGTATAACTTTTTAGTCAACCTGTACAATTGAAAATTGGAAAAAATGGTTTAATAGTTGTAACATATATTTATTAAATTAAGAAAGATGGTTTAATAATTATATAAATGTTTACATCAATTATATAATTCAAATATTTATTATAACCTCTTACCCAATAACATGTACATATGCATATTCAATTGAGAAAAATGATTTAATAGTTATAACATATATTATTAAATGAAGAAAGATTCTTTAATAATTATATAAATGTTTACATCAATTATATAATTCAAAAAATTATTATAATCTTTTAACCAACAACATGTATATATTGAAATGAGAAAAATGGTTTAATAAGTATATACGTTATTAAGATGGTTTTCGGTAATAATCACATCAAAAATTCATTTGTCGACGCGTTTCAACCAACAAGTGTGGTTCACGATGAAATGAAGAATCAGATCAAGGGCCGAAGTTAAATAGAGAGATCCATCATTCAACAACTACTTCTGACCAAGGAAATAGCTACAAAGGACAAGGCAACAAATACATTTGACTGGACCAAGAGACAGGGAAATGAATAATTTTTTTTTTTTTTTTTTAAATATTTAGTTTGTTTAAACAATTAAAGTACTTAAACTAAGAACCTAAAACCTAAATATCTGTATATCCTTTTTAATACTTTAAAACTACCCTAAGATTTGTATTATTATAGGATTATTATAAAACTAATAATTAGTTAGTTAAATAGTTAACACTATTCTAAGTTAATTTATTTATTTATTTTCACTATATATGTAACTACCTACGTAATACAGTAAGGGTAAATTCTATGAAGATTTATCAGATAAATTGTATATAAATAATTAATTAAATGAAATATTAAATTTGTTTTCATTAAAGGTATCATGGTCTAAAAGTTTATTAATTAACCCAATAATTAGTTAATAAGTCTATATTTAAGTTTTATAA
>APFE031644918.1:0-15500 GCA_000404065.3 Pinus taeda
TAGCACAATTTACTATTTTTAGCAGTTTTTCGAGTCCTAAACTTCCGGAGCCGTTTTGAGGCCCTAAACGACGTTTTTTGGGAAATCTACCGCCAACGATTTGTTTGCCTAAAAATCGTCTTTTTCGTCGTAGTCCTCGGAGAGATCTTTCCAACGGGCTATCATGCGCGTCAAACGGAGATAAAACGACCAATTCGCGACCCCGGGAAGTTGATGTACCAACTTACCCAAAAATAGGGCCCACAATTTGGCGTTTCATCTTCCAGGGTTATTTGTTCGTAGTCCGCAGAGAGATCTTTCCAACGGGATATCAGGAGCGTCAAACGGAGATAAGACGACCAATTCGCGACCCCGGGAAGTTGATGTACCAACTTACCCAAAAACGGGGCCCACAATTTGGTGTTTCATCTTCCAGGGTTAGGTTTTGGAATGTGAAGGGTTTTTTTTCCATTGTTTCTCAACAATAAATAGGCCTTCGAGCCTCATTGTAACACAGTTCAGAGGCATGTAGCCACACATCTCTTCTCAGAGATAAGCTACCATCGCCCTAGCTGGTTTATTTCTATTTCCGGTTGTAAGCATATTTCAGTATTTTCTATTAATGAAATGAATTATTATTTCCACTGCATCTTTGTGTACATGGTTATCTCTGTATTTTATTGCGTTCCTGTTTAAATCTGGATCAACTGGTTTGTTCCCAAAAATATCTAACCCTTAAAATCCCTTTGGTGTCAATTTCTCTCTTAAGGTCCAGAAAGTCCTCTCTAAACAGTGTAGGTTCTTGCTGCCATTTATCTTCCTAAACAAAGCCAGGTATCCTTCTCTTATCTCCTAGAAACTATTTTTCTGCACTAAGTCTCTGTTCTCCCATGCCTTATTCCAAATGTGGGATCATTTTATGCTACCTGTCATCCTTATGAGATCATTATCTTGCCAAGGGTTGGCATATTTCTCCTTCCAAACACTAGCCCACTGAGCCTTTGGTTCTTTCACCCAAAACCACCATAATTTTGCTCCTGGAGCCTTGCTGAGTACATTTGGATCATCCAGTCTAAGACCTCCATGGGTTTTCGGTTTGCAAATCTTATCCCAGGATATTAAGGCCCATTTCTTTCTCTCCTCCCCCTTACCCCAAAGAAAGTCTCTTTGAATGGTTCTGAATTGATGTAAAACTCCCTTTGGACCTAGAAGAGCTAAAAGCATAAAGATGGGGATTGATTGCAAAACTGCTTTTGTAAGCACCAACCGACCCACCAAGTTTAAAGATATGATCGTCCATTTTCTGATTTTGTCCTACATCTTATTAATTACCGGCTCCCAGATGCTTTTGTGCAAGGGTTTATTAGTTAGAGGGACTCCCAGGTACTTGGAAGGAAGGACCTCCCTTTGAAAACGTAGAATTCTGGAGATATTTCTATGAATAGAAACATTAGTATTAAAGAAAAAAATCTTAGATTTGGATATATTTATCTCCATACCTGTGGCCATAGCAAAGTCTCGCAGGATTTGTTTATAAGAAAGAGCTTCTTTTACCGTGGGGATTCCCTACAACATAGTGTCATCAACAAATTGTTGGTGGGACAAGGCTTTTCCAGTTTCAAAAAGTTGGACACCCTTGATGTTACCCCCTTCTTTAGCATGCTTGATGGATCACCCAAGTCCTTCCATCACGAGGATAAAGAGAAAGGGAGAGAGCGGATCTCCCTGTTTGAGACCTCTTGAAGGAGTAAAGGTCTTGGAAAGAGAACTATTGACCAAAATTGAAAAGCTAGAGGAAGTGACTAGTGCCATGACCCATCTCACCCAGTTATGATCAAAGCGAAAGGCTAGAAGGACCTTCCTAATGTAGGTCCAATTCAATTTAACATATGCTTTGGCAAGGTACAATTGCATGATCATTCCCACCTTCTTATTTCTTAACAATGAATGTACCACTTCATGTGCTTGAATGATGTTGTTGAGAATTTGTCTACTCTCCACATAACCTGACTGCTCCACATAAACTAGAGTAGGAAGAAGGGGTTTTAGTCTATTGGCCACCACTTTGGATATTATTTTATACACCACATTGTACAAATCTATGGGCCTGAATCTGTCTGGAGTTTGAGCATTATCATATTTGAGGATCAAGGAGATGAAAGAAGTATTAAGCGCCTTCAGAATTGTTTTGTCCAAACTAGAATCCTCCACTACTTTCACAATATCTTGTTTAATAATGCTCCAATAGGATTTAAAGAAATCCAAATTATAGCCATTAGGGTCTAGTGCTTTTCCATTCTACATCTCCTTAACTACCTCACTTACCTCCTCTTCAGCCACTGGCTTGTTGAGATTGAAATTATCTTCTCTTGAAACTAGTCTAGGTATATGTTTGGTTAAATCTCTGATAAAATGATCTCTGTCTGCATTGGTTTCCTTCACTATACCTTGAAAGTGCTGTACTAACACTGTCTCAATCTCTTCATGGGAATTACAAAGATGACCTTCCTCGTCCTTTATTGAAGAGATCCGATTGTGGGATCTGTTTGCCATAGTAGATCTGTGGAAGAAACTGGTGTTTCGTTCCCCTTCTTTTAGCCATTGCACTCTAGATTTTTGTCTCCAATATATTTCCTCTTGTTTACATAGGTTCTCCTAGTCTTGATGAAGTTTGGTGACTTGTTCATCTTTGCCTCTATCAAAAGCCTCTGTAATAAGAGTTTGATTGAGTGTCTTCATTTTATCCTCTACCTCTTTTTTCGCTGCAAAAATGTTGCTGAATTCATTCTTGTTCCAATCTTTGAGTCTGAGCTTGATGTATTTTAGTCTTTTGTGGAGAAGAAACATTCTTGTTCCCTGAATATTCAGATCTTCTTTCCACCATCTTTCTATGTTGCTGATAAAATCTAGGTGGGTAAGCCATATATTGTCAAATCTGAAAGGCCTATTCTTTGGGGTACCATTGCCCTGTACCTCCAAAAGAATAGGCCAATGATCTGAGCCTCCAAAGGGGAGAATTCTCACTATCATTTCCTTTTCTATGAGCATAAGGTCCTCTGAAATAACAATTCTGCCTAACTTTGATGCTACTTGTGACTCCCCTCCTCTCTTGTTGTTCCAAGTGAAGAGGCCATTATTCATTTCAGTATCAACTAGCTTCATATTATCTATGAAAGTTTGAAAAACTGTAGCATCTTTGCTTAAAGTTCTAGTTCCCCCTCTTTTTTCCGTTAGTGATTTGATCTTGTTGAAGTCCCCACCCATGATCCATGGGACTCCTGCATGCCTGTCTCTTAGTTCTACAAGAGAATCTAGAAATATGAGTTTGTCATCCATTCTTTGTGGGCCATAAACATTCATGACTAGATAAGTCTCACTGTCTCCTACAGGCTAAATAATCACTGATAAATAATTCCTAGTTGCCTCAACATCTATTATACCAATTTTTTGGGGATTCCAAAGAGTGAGTATGCCTCCTGCTGTGTTATCTGCTTTAACTTCTAGAAACTCAAAGCTATTGAGCCATTTACTGTGAATTTTTTTGATTTTTTGAATGGAACATTTATTTTCCTGGATAAATATCATATCTAGAGCTTCTTGTTTCATTATATTGCTAAGTATTTTTTGCTTTCTTTTACTACCTAAACCTCTAATATTCCAAGTTGTGAAATTCATTATTAAAATATTTGTGAAAGAGTAACTGGATAGATCTTTCATCTTACCTAAATCTATCATTAGCTTTCCACATTCCATTAGTAGCTCATTCTGCTTTTTCCTGCCTCGTTTCTGGGAGCTGATCCTCGTGTCGTTTTCATAGTTTTCACTCCTTCACTACCCTGCCTTTCATTGGTATTTTTCCTTTCTTGTTCTTTGGCCTTAGTTTTCCATAGAAATAACTGCTGTACTCGGTTGAACTCTTCTTGAGCTATTGATTCTACCCCTCCAATGGTGCCCAGTTTCAACAATCCTTCCAGATCTAGGTTTTCTCTTTCTAGAATCTCCTGCAGTTCATTATCCTTAGTTTCCATCTCACTTTGAGTCATTTCTTCATCCATCTCAAGTTCCCCATCGCTCATCACTGTTTCCTTCTGTTTAGTAACATCTTGTGTTAGTTCTCTGTCTTCTTCTTTCTCCTTCTCCCCTGAGCTTCCTTCCATTACCTGATCTTCTTTTGGTATTTCTTCCTCTTCTTCGAGAACTTGGAACCTGTTTAGGCTGGTCTGTTGACCCTATGTTTGTTGTTTCTTTGGCCCCCTTTTGCCCCCTTTTCCTCTATGACCCACTTTGTGAAAGGTTTCAGTGACTTTCATTATGGTTGTTTTTCCTCTGTTCTCTGTCTTGCTGAGAGGGCAGTCTCTAAATAGGTGTCCATGCTCATAACATTTGTGACATTTGAAAGGAATATGTTCATAATCTACTGTTTGCACCCATTATTCATCAAAAACTTCCAAGATAACCTCATCTGGTAGGGTTCCCGATAGGTCTATCTCTACACATATTCTTTCAAAGGAAGTATATTTTCCCCTTCTAGTGGCTTCAGAGGCTTTAACAAAATGCCCTAGTTTATTACATATGTTCGATAGTGATTCTGTTTGCCAATGATCAAGAGTTAAGGAGTAGAGTCTTACCCAGACCGGGATTGAAGTAAAAGTTTCTCGTTCCGGGAAAAAAATCATCATCCACAGCTGCATGTAGAGGCCCGTTGCCGCATAGAAATAGGGTCCTCCTTCAAACACCCTGTCCTTGTCTTCAATATTTGTAAAGACCACAGTGAAGAAACCCTTTGACCCAAGGTGTAGGTCTATACTTCCTTTCGGTTTCCAATGGTATTTAATCCACGTTTGTAATGCCTTTTCAGTGGGCCATAATCCCATGAATTTACAAATGATAGCATAGGTCCACATGTGGTCCCTATGTCCCTGCAGAGCAAGATCATTCGAAACAACTCTGGGAGTGACCACAGTCTTGGGTTTACATGGCCCCTTCCGTGCCTTGTTTTCTACTCCTTATTTTTTGTCTTCTTCCTCATTGTCTTTCATGCTACTGACCTCCCTTGGTTTGGTGAACTCCTAATCCTCTTCCAGATTCTTTTTCCTTTCTTCACTAGACCCTCTGACAGATTCTAAAGGTTTCTTACTGTGACTGGCCATTGCCTGCCTGTAGGAGGGAGTGGAGCTCCCCCCTTTGCGCACTTCCATGGAGCTCAAAAACCCGAAACCCTAACTATTTCGTTGTTTCACTGTTTCGCTCCCTTCTGTACACCCCTTCTCCCCTCGTGACTGATCATATTTTCATCAGTTACAAGCATGGAATGAAAGGATATAATTTTCGTTTTTTCCCCTTCTTATAACCATTTAACCCTAGCTTTTTGTTTGCATGACAATTCCTTTCATTTTTTTCTTTCTTCTAGTTGTGAGAGGATGTAGGATTCTTCAATTGCCATTTCTTTTGAGAATCCTTCTAAAATTATGATCCACTACACTTGAATCATTCTATTTTCTAGTTCTTGCTTGACCTAAAAAATATTTCCAAATTCCTCCATGTTCCATTCTTTCAATTTGGCCTTGATGTATTTTAACTTTTACTGGAAGAGATATTTTTTTGCCCATGTAGTGGATTCTCTCCTAAAACCAATTTTAAATGCTATCCTTAAAGGATATGTGTGACAACTAGAAGCTTTCAAAATGTAATGGTATGTTCTTGGGGCTAGCTTTGATATTTATATCTAGAATACTAGGCCAATGCTTGAAGCCTCCTCAGGGAGGTATGGTGGCTTCCATGAATACATCCTTTTCCATCATGGTTTATGATAGTAGGAAGTGATATAGATGAGAAGCGATTTTTTGTGCTGCTCGTTGTCTGTTATTCCATGTTTGGATCCCATTAATTATTTCTATATCTAGAAGATTCAAATACTTCATCATGCCCTTGAAATGCTCAACATTTGTTTCCAAGTGTCTAAGCCAACATTTTTATCTTTCAACGTTTTGATTATTTTAAAATCCTCTCCAATTATCTAAGAGGTGTCTAGAATGAGGAGCTTAATATTGTAAACTGATTTAAGGAAGTCCAATTTATCCCTAGGAATGGAGGGTCCATATACATTGGACATATATTCGATTTCCGTAGAGAAAATGGGTTGAAATTGTTTTGTTAGAATTATGGGGGAAGTGAAAATGTCTATAGTCACTACTACATATAGGACTGAATTACAATGACATAGTCTGATTGTATGGCCCATACTATCACAAATTATAGGAAGAATGTCATTTTTCTTAAATTTTTGTGTGTGTAAAGTACCCATGTTCATCAGTATTTTGATGATCAATCTATAGGGAATATTTATTACAACTATCGATCCATATGGAATCTATCTTCCAACACAAGCAATGTGACCATTTATTTGATTGGTCATCTTTGAATTTGACTAGTCAACTGACATTGGAATTTTGATGATCAATAAATATATAAATATCATACATGTAAGTGATGTTGTAGCACCTTTGCTATAACTACAATAATTTTGAAAGGTTATAAGGTATTTTTTCATGAGTAAAAAACAATTTTTTTTTTTTTTTTTTTTTAATCTATCAATTTGATTACAAAAATTAATAATATAGATCTAGTTTACATGACCACTCAGTTTTATAACATAATCATCACACACACACACACACACACACACACACACAACACACACAATATATATATATATATATATATATATATATATTTTTTTTTTTTGTGGTTAGAAGAATGTAAAAAAAAATTAGATGGAGAACTAATCGGCTAGGCATCGACGATGGAAAATGTTATAGGAATAATGAGCACATTGAGGGGGAACAAATATCGTCCGTTGGTAAGATATTTATGAATAATTAATATATATTCTTTATATTATTCATATTTGTAATTATTTTATTGTTATTATTTGTTCTGCAGACTAATTTCCACATGCTTGTTTGTAATTGTTGGAAAAGTATATATTATAGAGCAATGTAACACATAAAATATTGCAGAAATACAAACAAAGAAAATGAATAAAACAAGAGAGACACAAATATACGTGGTTCACCCAATTTGGGCTACGTCCATGGAGAAACAACCAGTCCTTCCTTTTATATTATCCAGCAAAATGAAGAGATACAACCTACAACAGATCCACTATAATTTCCTCTTAGCTCTCACACAATCTCCTCTCTCTTTCTCGCTCAGAATACACATATACATAGCCACAATACAATTCGCTCATATATAGCGAGGGGTTGCCTTCTAGGGAAAAAAAAACACTAAATTAAGCATAAATTCTACTGTCAGATCATTCACCTAATGAACAACTCATATTGACTATGAAATTACAATATTTTACAAGGCAATTTTACATCTATTTTTTAGCTTCGGGGGCGCTTCCCCTGAACCCCCACCAGGGGGGGTGGGGGGATAAAAAATATTTCCATCATCTCCCCTAGACCCCCTAGCGAAAAAAAAATAGGCAACATTGTTGCCCCATTATGAGCCAGAGTCCAATACAGAGATACCTCTGAATAAAGAAGATAATCAGGCTCCACATCCAACAGTAATTATCATAAAGTTAAGGCGCCCCCTAGGTGCTATGATCTAAATGTGCCAAGTAGTACTAGAAATGATGTTATACAAGTTGAGTAACATGAGTGAATATTGAAGATCAAGATAATGATCCTATGGAAGAATATGATAATAATAACGTAGTTCAAGATGATGGGATAAATGAATTGATCCAAGGCTTGTTAAGCAATGAGAGTGATGATGTTATTTATGATGAACTTGTGCTAGAGAAGGCAGATACAACACTTTATGAAGGCTCAAGAGTAAATATGATCTTTGCTACATTATTGTTGGTGAACTTAAAGGTTTTGAATGTTTTTTCAAACACTTGTAAGACGCATATCCTAATGTATAATGTAATATGTTTCATCATATGAAAGGTTCGTCTTTCCCCCTTTTTTTAGTGTTAATTAATGTGTAAAATAAGAATGAAATATTTATGATTAATATTGTTTACACTAACTAGTGATTTTTTATGTTGTACTAGATTGTTAAGTGAATTTATGTTACCATCATCAAATAAGTTACCTCACACATACCAACATTTATATGCCAATATGAAATAAATTGGAATGGAGTATCAAGCTATAGATGCATGTCCTAATGATCATATTATATATTATGGGAAACATAAATTGGAAACAATATTCCCGCAATGTCAAAGCAATAGATATCAAAACAATCAACTAACAAAAAGAGTGCCTCAAAAGGTTCTTCGTCATATTCCCATAATTCCATGTTCTCAGTGATTATTCAAGTGTGAGAGCATATCATAGTTTATGGATTACCATGCACAAAAGAGAAGTGGAGATGGCTTTCTTCGAATGCCTACAGATGGATATGCATTTAGGGAAATTGAGGAAAATTGGTGGCATTTTAAATATGAACCTCATAATGTTAGGCTTTCATTGGCATCTAATGGTGTTAATCCTATTGGTTTTCTGTAAATCAATAGGGTAGAGGAAATTTCAATTCCATGATACTTGTATGGACAGTTCATGATGCACTAGGACTAACACATTTTTGTGGTATGAAATGTTTCAATGCACTTTAATATTATATAATTATTTAAATTCGATAATATCATGCATATTTTTTAAGTAATCCCTTTGTTTATAATTGACATTAATCCATCTCTTCTAGGCCTTCAAACAAAGGGTAAATATGTTGTTAGATATGATCCAAGAGGAAGGTTGGTAGAGTGTAAGGTAGTGGAAGAAGATGATAATGTTGAAGAGGATGATGATGTAAAGGAGAAATTAGTTGTCATGTGTTAGATCATGAAGATGTCGAAGAAGTTCAAGGAGATGTTCGAGACAATGTTCTAGATGTACTGCCAAATGAAGAACTTGAAGAAGTTGAACCAAATGTAGGAGATGCTGTTCGTCATGATGATATGGGTGATGATATGATTATTGGAAATGATGACATTGATGATGGTGATGAAATTGCTGATCTTTTAATTGTCATTTTTGAACTGGATGACATAAATGTTGAGTTGGATGAAGAAGAAGATTAATGATATCAAAATGTTGAAATCTACGAGGTATGCATTTATATGTTTTCAATTGGTTTGTTCTCTTTTATTTAACTTAATTTTTTGTTTTATTATTAATTTCTACATATGCTTTATTCTTATATGTTGCTTTCAAATAGTTTATAATAGATAAATTGTGTATTGGTAATAATGGGAGTGATGTGGGGGGGAGGGGCCATATGAGCTTCCACGTTCATGTTGTTGGCCTTGTTCAGTAGAGCATTATATTATTCTTGAATCCAAGAGAAGATCATTATTTTCACCGATCTCAAGCTTGTTTTCATAGCCAATACATGACATAATTGATTATATCTCTCTTATGCTCCTACCTCCAATCTGAAAGTATATGAGGCCCCATGAATGCAAAAATGATGGCTAGGAACAAATTATTTGTACCTATCTCAAGCTTATTTTTGCCAATTTTCAGTTCACCCCAGCTAAGGACCAATCCATTGCTTAAAGTTTACTAATAATTAGTGGCCAAAATGATGCTTTATTTAATTAACCCGGTACATAGTGACTTGTGAATGGGGCCAACTTTGATTTTTTTTCCGATTTATGCTCATACACACTGAAATTTTACATGGATATAGTAGACACATCAATTGATGGCGTGGGAGGGCTTCGAGACTCAAATACAAATCATAGAAATAATTCACCAATCAAGTGAGATCACCCAGATTTTTCCATTGTGCATCACCGTGAACAATGAGAAAGAGGTATTTACAAGGATTTTATCAAATCTGAAAGTGTTATCCATTGATTGCATACTTTATTATTTTGCATTCTCTCTATTCTCTGCAAGTTTTAGTGAATCAATTTCCAGAGGGCCCTAGAAGTCCCTAGAGTTGGCTATAGTGTGACCTATGAATGGGGCTAACATTGAAATTTTTTCAGTTTGTGCTTGAAGGCACTAAAATTTGACATGGTTATGGTAGATGCATGCATTGATGGTATGGGAGGGTTTAGAGACTCAAATGTGTCTCAGAAAGAATTTGACAATCAAACGACAAAATTACAACATAAATGTCGAGGAGATGAAATTATTTATTACTAGCTACCAGTTGTGCAACTACCTTGGCTAAGGACCAATATACTTAAAAAAAATAGAAATTAAAAGAATAAGCATAAAGTACATGTTTATTCTCTAAGAAACATCTAGAGTGTGGTATAACATGATTAAGCTGGGAAAAAAGGGATAAGGTAAATGAGGGAAAAACTAAGAATTGTAGGGGAAGGTTGAGGTTAAACAATCCATAATAGGTTGAAAGATAAGGTACTAGGGATTTATGCAAAGGCCATCAAATGCCTAAAAATAACAATCAAAATGGAGAATAATTTTTATATTGGGAGATGCATCAAATTGTTAAACGAAGAAATCCAATGCATAAAAATAGATATAACCTTCCTTCAGTAAAAGGATATTTTAGTTCAAGAAACTTAGTTATGTAAATCCACCAATCTAGGTCACATGACATCAAAATGATGAATAAGGTAGAAATTTCGATGATGCTTGACTTTCTTAGCCACATTAACAGTGGAAAAAAGGCATCCTTTTCTACTTAAACATGGAAAGTAGGATGATTGTGAAAACCATGCAAGCCTAAACATGATATAAATGCATCAAATGAAATTTTTAAATCAATAATAATCACACAAGAGTTTTGAGTGGATGAACAAGAGGTGATTTAGTCTAGGTCTGCTGACCTTAGAACTCAACTGGGTAATCCAAATCTATGGGAGTCTAGGCTTGAACTTGCAAGGGTGCAATTATTGCTGGAGAGTAGCTATGTGAAAACTAGGGAAGAAAACTTTGATATGTAGGTAAGTAGATGAAATTGCATATATTTTTCCTTTCAATTTTTAACCTTGATTTATTATGAAATATTACTAAATATCAAGTATTGATTAATTTCTTAAAATTAATTAATTTGATTTTTGATTATTCTTTAATAATAACTAATGCAATGACATGGGGGAACATTAAGGAGGCCTTTGGAGAATATAATAAAGGGGAAGGGTTTTAGTGGTAGGTAGGGTTTTTGGTGGAGTGTTAGAGGATGGGGCTGAGAAGGGTTTGGATGGTTTCAAGGAGCTAAATAAATATGAAGATCATGGATTACAAGAAATAAGAAGTGTATCCATATTTGCATTAGTGAAAGGAAGATGGTCGTGCCTCAAAATTAGATCCTATAAGGATTGGGGATGTTGAGTGAATGAGCTATATTCATATATTTTCATGGAAACAAGCATTTGGACTCTAAATTTTTCCTTGGATATGGGATTCATAGAGTATGAATAATACTAGTAAGATCAAAATATATCCTCTCAATCAAGGTATTGTCTTCATTTATTTAATAATTTAGAGGATAAGGAAGTGATTTTGCAAGGAGGTCCTTATCTTTGGGGCAATTTTGATCGGTTGTGTTTCGTAATCTTAGAATTTTGAATCCTATGTAAACCAAAATTGATAGTTCATTTGGATTCCTTTGGCTAGGCTACCTCTTCACCTTGGCTATATTATATATTATATATAATATATAATATATATTGTATATAATATATATTTATATAATGTATATTGTCTATAATATATATTGTATATAATATATAATATAGATGGGCCATTTTTTTTAAATATATTCCATCGAGATATCTATCACATAATAATCTTCTTTCCCCCTCCATTCTCCTCCACGTCCATATTCAACTAGCTTGCACTAAGTCAACCCTCTGCCAAGACTCCCATCCACAACAACATTGTGTGATCCGAATCCTCATCAAGCCACCCCCTTCCCCCAAAGCCAAACCATCGTTTTCCGATTTTAACCACCATAGAGCCATGGCCAGACTTCCCTTACAGTTATTTGTCAATGCAAACCTCTCCTGTTCGAGATCCGATACATTGATTTGCTTGGGTTGCATCAGAGGATACATTGATTTGATAGGGTTGTGTCAGAGGAGACATTGATTTGCTAGGGCGAGAAAAAAAGGATAAGAAACAAAGAAGCCAAATGGTAATGTGGTTTCTTCATGCTTTGAAATTATTTAGTTTGGATTTGAAAATCCTGTGCAGGTCCTCCTTCTCTGTTGCGGGATTTTATCCCCTAAGGCTCTTGGGTGGAACCCTAGCAGACTGAAAGTTGTCTAAGTCAAGAAACATGCACACACACAGCCATTATGCTAGAAAAAGCTATTTCTAAGGTGAGAAGGACATACCCGAGGTCCTACGTTTGGGTAGTTACTCAAGGGTGCAAACCCTTCTTCACGTCCCTTCCGCTCCTTTGCCCTGCAAAAACAACAATTCCAAGGAATGCAGCAGTATATGGACAAAGATTTATGTAAAAATGATCTTTATGCTATATAAGAAAGGAGTTAGTTATAAACTTTTAGACATCCATTCATACATGAAACTCAAATATGAACATCATTAACATAAATAAAGAAGCGTATTGGGAACAAGACGTGTTTCTTTATTAGACAAATAGAATAGTATGAAAAAAGAGCAATATCACCTGAACCACTTCTGCAGGCTCAAAGCTCAGCCTCCTTCTGGATCCGTCCCGCCTCAAGCCTCTAGTAGGTCACCTTCCAATACTCACTCCAAGATGTCATGACTAAGGGATGAACATCAAATCACAAGGAAACAAGGGTTTCCTGTACAATATGGGGGAAGTGCAGAAGGCACAAGGTTCTTCAGACCTGATCAGGGGGAAAAAACTCAGTATAATAACCTTGCTCTATACTCTCTCCTCCTTTAGGCCTTCCCTTTGATGTCTTTTTATACCAATTCCAAAGTAGTTTTTTAGTTAGGAATTGGTTGGGGACAGTTGAGGCCACGGGCACTAACAGGTGATCAGCAGGTAAAACCCACGATCTCCGCCCGAAAATAAGGAGTTATATATTTTTTTTTAAGTGTTTTAATACATATACGCGGGTTGGGTATGTATGAACCCACGTATACACGCGTTTAACTCAGGGCAATGTCGCGTACAGGGAATAAAACACTGTTTTCTAGATTTTGGACCAGGTCTGGAAGGAGGGGTTGCCCTAGGCCATGAGTGCAGCATCACAAACCATAATAGTGAGATTTGGAGCTATAACAGATGCTCCCTAATATATGAGGTCAGAAGGGGTACATGATGGCCGAAATATATTAAGCAAGTACATGGAAAGGAAACCCACCAAAGCCGAGGAGCACTTCACCAGAAGTCAGCCTGCCAAGCCACAAAAGAAGATCAGAAAGAAACACCGCCTGAGGCGGGCATACCCATGCTCAGAGAAAGCAAAGCATGTCCGCATATCGAGTACAAGCGGATCCACTAAGTATACAAGTATAAATGACTGGAAAATACATAATGGATCATCTGATCATGATCGAACAAGTACATGTCTGAATATCACATATAAAACTGTCAATGATGCTGAAAGATACAACGGATCACTGATATCAAAGACTGATCCCAAAAGGTACCAACTGAACATGATGGAAAAGGATGGTACTACACTGCAAACTCAGGTGTCAACATATAGAATGTCGCCATAAATGACTGCAACATATAAGGTGGAGTGGTATCAACTAGCAGCAATAGGAGAAACTATCAAGTGAACCAATGAATGCTGATACAACCTGAGGTCTTCACCGACTGCCGAGGTACATTTCTACACCATGGGAATAAATGATCTGAAGTCGACCATGTGAGAAATCGTTTGATTACCGGTCATTGATGCATAGCGTTAACAAATGCGAGACTACTCACCGATAATGATAATGAGCATCAGGTACCCAGTACAAAATAACAAGTGCGAATAAATGAGCTGAAGTCGAACACCTGTAAGAATCTATCGATCAGGAGACAATGATGGTTTCCCACTGTCGATAGCGAAGGATCTGCCACTAATGACTGCAAACCCCAAGGTACTGCCAAAATGGACTCTAGATCTTTGCCCCAGAGCAATGAGTCGGAGTCGATAGGGAAAGATCCGCTAGAAGGAAGGCATTAAGACATCCTTCATCAATCTAGCGCGAGTGTAACCCGTAGGCCAATAATGTGGAAGGGATCGGACGAAGAAAGATGTAGTAACCGAACTGAGGTACGTTTCCGGCGTACACAAGATGTAGCTAGCGCACGGCAGAAACCCTCTAAACCAACCAATAATGAAAGCTGACACAGAGGCGGGGTATCCACCAATAGGGTCGAATGGAAAGCAAGGTACCGCACGAATACCAATGTGTGATAATGTAAGCTGACGTCGAACACAAGGGAAATCACTCAGTCAAAGACCCATGATACTAATCGATGCTGAGCACAAGGTAATATATCAATAATGAAAATAGGGCCAGGGTGCAACTCTAGCCTGCCCTCAGAGCTAGATGTCGTCGTTGATAAGGACAAGACCCGCTAGCAAGAAGTCAATGGGGACCTTCTCAAACCAGCACGAGTAGAGGACCAATATAACTGATGTGATGTAAGACATGATACTGACAACCTGGATGGCCGACTGAAAAATGAGTCAAGAGACACCGTAGAGAGGCCGACTCAGGCTAACTCCCCTTGAACAAAAGCACGACTCAATGTGACTATGGCAGCATATGATGAATCTGTATAAGTTTGTCATGCAGGAGGCATGAACGAACCCTCCATATGATTGGAAGAGATAACCAATCAGGGGATAACTAACTCAATAACAATGGTTAAGGCGAACCTAAGTCAAACTAAATCCTACCCAAGCGGAGGAGACTTTGTTTTGAGTGCTTTGTTCAAGGGCGACACGACTGACTCTAGCTGCCAATAATAGATGGAAATACTGTCCCGTTCCCACTCTTTTTGGAATATTTCATTTTTTTGTCTTTTTCTGTTAAGCTCGAAAAGAATAAAAGAATGCTATGGTATAGTGAAAAGGACGAGTGTCGGTGAAACAGATGATCTAGTTCCTGGGAGGGGAACATTCCTATGCTCAATGCAGGGAGGCGAAAACTGGTCGGTGACACTCAAAGGTATGTCCTTTCCACGGGTCAAGGTATGTCAAGTTGGAGAGGTTAAAGGTATGCAAGGATGATTTTTTGCAGATGTCATGGTCAAAAGTTGGCTTAAACACGAGTCCAGTGAAGCCGACTGTAGGCCAAAAGGTGAAAATGGTAACCATGCAATGCAACATTACAACTCAACACAAAGGATCCTCTAGGGTGTAAGGCCAGAACAAAGCGAAGAAGTCAAGAGGAATGAGTCTTCAACGCATAAGTCATGGTGGGACTACAGAGGACTCCCGAGACTACTCTAGGGAAGCAGCATGGGCAACAAATGTCAGTGAGGTGCTAACTACGATGCCCATGTAAAGGATGGCTCTACCATCGTGTCATGATTTAAAAAATCGGCGAGTGAAGATGGCTTATGAACCA
>APFE031644918.1:23903-65712 GCA_000404065.3 Pinus taeda
AAGTGGAATCAAACATCATGGCTATAGAGAAGCTCAAGGGAAATGTTGATAGAAGAAGATAGAGGGGCAAGTCTGCATCATCATCTGATCCTAAGATAGATAAAATGACCAAAATGATCGAGTCATTAGCCTCTGAAATCTCCAAATTAAAGGTTGAGCAGCACCAGGGGAAAGGAAGATTTCCTAATACCTTTTCTCCTAGAAATCCAAATCCAAATCCATATAGAAGAACTAATGATCTGTTGTAGATTTTGCAAAGAAACAAAGATGCAAATGAAGACCAAAGGGTGAAGGCTCCTTTACAAAATGCAGGCATTGAAGAAGAGCAGTTTGAAGATGATGAGATCCATTGTCTGGAGGACAAAGGCAATGCTTCCTTTTTGACCTCAGCTGCCTATGAAAAGTCATTATGCAATGACCAGATCAGCCAAGAATGGGATGGTAAAGCTATTCTACAAACTGTAGATCAGCAAAGATATAATTTGAGGTCAAAGATAAATAATACCAAGGAAACTCTTGATCAAAGAGTTGTTGTCCCTAAAGTACAGTAAGCTAATAAGAAAAAACAACCGACAGTTGATCCCATCATCCTCAAAGTTTTAGCTCATGAGGTAAGAGGCCTTGACAAGTCTCCTTCTCGTTTCAGTTTTCAATCAGAAATTTAGAAGCTAAGAATACCTATGCCTCTTATTGAACTAGTAAAGAATGAGTCCTTCAAAAGATCCATCCTCGAGGCCCTTGAGCCTAAAGCCATCCAAGCCTCCACTGACCATGTAAATTTGCAAGATGACAAGCCAACTGTTATTCTCAGCCCAGTGATGAAAATTGTGAAGACAGCGCCCCATCATTCTATGTCTCTCTAACTATTCACGAAAAAATCTTTCACAACTGCCTTTTGGACATTGGAGCTAGCCATAATCCAATGCCCAAGGCTATCATGGATGAGTTGGGTCTTGACATCACCAAGCTTTATCATGACCTGTTCTCTTTTGACTCTAGAAAAGTGAAGTGCCTAGGATTAATCAAGGACCTAGCCATCACTTTGTCTCAGCTACCTATGAAAAACATGATAATGGATATTGTGGTAGTAGATTTACCTCCCAAGTTTGGCATGTTACTTTCCAGAGGTTGGATCAAGAGACTAGGTGGATCATTACAAAATGATCTGTCCTATGCTACTGTCCCAGTTTTAGGAGGTGAGAACAAGAGATTATACAGAGAGGTGCAGCTGGCTTATATCATCAGCGATGAGAAGAACCCTACTAATCATCCCATATATGCTATTGACATTGATTTTGGAGCATGTATTATTCATATTGAAGAATCCCAGTTGGCCTCCACGCATCTTAAAAAGCCAGTTTTCCAAATCGTTGAGGAAGAAGGCCCACAGATTTGGGACATGTTCTTTGATGGAGCTTGCTCTAAGGAAGTTGTTGGGGCAAGTGTAGTCCTTGTGTTCCCCACACAGGAATACATTCATTTATCTTTGAAATTAATGTTTTAGATCACAAATAACATAGTAGAATATGAAGCTTTAATTTTTGGCTTAAGCGTTGCTAAAGAAATGGGTATCAAAGGCCTAAAAGTGTTTGGAGATGCAGACCTCATCATTCAGCAGGTCAATAAAGCATTCCATGCAAAGCATCCAAGGCCGAAAGCATACAGAGATGAGGTATGGAGGCTCAAGGATTCTTTTAATGATTTCAACATTTCTTATATTCCAAGAATGAAGAACCAACTTGCCAACTCCCTTGCTATGTCTGCTAGCACATTTATTTCTCATTTGCCTCCTAAATTGACATATGAAGTTCAAGTAAAATATAAATCGTCTCTGCCTGACAATGTCAAATATTGGAGAGTTTTTGAAGATGATGAGGAAATTAACAGGTTTTTACAAGTCATTGAGGAATTTGCTGAAACGCACATCAACCAAGAAAATGAAACCATGGAAGAATGTGGCCACTCCAAGCTAAAAAGTGAGATCGGCCGAGGAAGCATCATCCAGCTGCCTAGTAATCATATACCAAAAGGATTGGTGCCTATAGAGAAGCTTTTCGATCATAACGACGTGCCCTATAAGCTAGCCAAAATAGAGAATGATTATGTTGTCCATAAACATAATATAGGGAGCCCAACCCATCCGAAATTCATCAATCTGTCCACTCATTTATCTTCTGCCTAGAATTCCGAGTATTGCAACCTCATGAAGCAATTTACTGATATTTTTGCCTGGGAATACAACGATCTTAAAACCTATGACACAGACATCATTTAGCATAAGATTCCACTGGAAAAGAACACCATCCCTTTTAAGCAGAAATTAAGACCTATCAGCCCTCTCTTATTGCCATTGATTGAGAAAGAAATCAAGAAGTTGTTGGATGCCAAAATCATAGTTCCCCTAAGGTATTCAAAGTGATAGCTAACTTTGTGGTAGTAAGAAAGAAAAATGGAGAAATCAGGCTTTGTGTTGACTTCAAAAATCTGAATAAGTGCTCTAAAAAAGATAAATATCCCCTGCCTAATATGGAAGAGTTTCAGGGGCTAGAGTCATGTCTTTCTTAGATGGATTTTTAGGTTACAATTAGATTGTTGTACATCTTGAAGATCAAGAAAAGACTGCCTTCACTACTCCTTGGGGCACTTTCATGTACTTGCCTTCACTACTCCTTGGGGCACTTTCATGTACTCCAAGATGCCTTTTAGACTGATGAATGCTAGGGCTACTTTTCAGAGGGCCATGGACATAGCCTTTGTGGGAGAAAAGGACAAGTTTGTCCTTATTTATCTTGATGACATAACAATCTTCTCCAGTAGCCACAAAGACCATTTACAACATTTGAAGAAGGTCTTCCTAAAGTGTAGACAGTTTGGAATTTCAGTGAACCCAAAGAAGTCACAGTTTGCTCTAGAAGAAGGCAAACTTCTGGGACATATTGTTTCTGTTGAAGTTGTGAAGATTGATCCAGCAAGGGTTCAAGCCATTCAAACATTTTCCATCTGAAGGTCAAAAAGGGACATTCAATCCTTCCTGGGTAAGATTAACTTTGTAAGGAGGTTCATTCCAAACTTTGCAGAGCTAGTAAAGCACATCACTTCCATGCTGAAGAAAGGATCTGAAATAAAATGGATAGATGCTTCAAGAATCTCTTTTGAAGCCATCAAGAAAGCTATCATGGAAGCTCCAACTCTAATCAACCCAGATTACACTAAGGAGTTTTGTATCTTCTCTTTTGCCTCTTGTGATACACTTGCAGCAGCTTTGTTGCAAAAAAATGATGAAGACATAGAGCACCCCATGGCCTTTTTTAGCAAAACTTTAAGGCATTCTGAACTAAGGTATGACCTTATTGAAAAACAAGCTTATGCTCTCATAAATCTTTAAAGTCATTTAGAATTTATATTCTGCATTCCAATGTAGTTGCATATGTACCTTCAGCCTCAGTAAAATATGTCTTAACTCAGCCATATATTCATGGAAAGAGAACTAAATGGATTGCAAAATTCATAGAGTTTAACATAGAGGTGAAGCCCACTAAGCTTGTCAAAGACCAGGGCTTGGCTAAACTTAAGGCTGAAGAAAATTGCAGCTTTTTAGACATAAATTCCATGGGTCTAAATTCAGATGATGATCAGATAGAGGGAGTAGCAGAAGAGCAAAAACAGAAGCAGTCTTTGGCTGAAAATCTAGCCGCATGTGAATGGTATTATAGGATAGTTCATTTTTTGCAAAAGCTAGAAGTCCCTCCAGGGCTTAGCTCAAGTCAAGCTCATGCCATTAAACTCAGATCAGCCAAATTCTACATTAATAAAAAATTTCTTTATTGGAAATACCCATCAGGAATCCTCTTGAGATGTCTAGATAAAGAACAATATGTGGAAGTCATACACCAGTTCCATTCTAGCATGTGTGGAGGGCATCATTATTGGAAAACCATAGCTCACAAAATCTTGAGGGCTGGATATTATTGGCCTACTATGTTCTCTGATGTGTTTTCTTTTGTAAAAGCTTGTGACAAGTGTCAGAGGTTTGCAGGAAGACAACAGCTAAAATCTTTGCCCTTGAAGCCAATACATGGCAATGGTCCCTTCCAGCAGTGGGGCCTGGAATCTATAGGTGAGATCAACCCACAGTCCAGTGGCCAACACAAATGGATCTTAGTAGCCATTGATTATTTCACTAAGTGGATTGAGGCTATACCCACTAAGAATGCCAATCATAAAGTTGTCATAAAGTTCTTGAATGAGAACATTTTCACTATATTTGGTTGCCCAACCAAACTAGTCACTGATAATGCAACAACTTTTAAGGCAAAATAATTGATGGACATGACTGAATCCATGGGCATTCAAGTGGTGCATTCTACCTCATATTATCCTCAAGGAAATGGCCTAGTAGAATAAGAGTTTGGTAAGGGTAATCAAAAAACTATTAGAGGACAACAAAAAGAGTTGGGATTCCAAGTTGAAGTTTTCACTATGGGCTGACAGAGTTACCATCAAAACATCCATAGGGAATTCTCCATTTAAATTGGTTTATGGCGCTAATGTTATTTTCCCTATCCAGCTGATTCTCCCTATGGATAAATTCTTGCAAGAAGAACAAGATGAAGAGAAGGACATGGTAAGAAGAATGAATAACCTGGTTGAACTACAGTAGATTAGAGAGCAACTAGTTGAGAAGTCAAAAGCTCATCAAAAGAAAATCAAAGAAACCTTTGATAGGAAGGCAAAAGTGGACAATTTCCAAGTTGGTGATTGGGTGCTTAAATGGGATGCATTTAAGAAAAATAAAGGTAATCATGGCAAGTTTGACTCCTTATGGACAGGTCCGTTTGTCATCGCTCAAATTCAGCAGAACAATACACTCATTTTGCACAGTCTGGAAGGAGGAGATACTTTTGGTAGCCCAATAAATGGGTAGTTCTTGAAACTTTATTTCGTTTAAGGCTTTAAAGCCTTATCATTGGAAATATTTTTTCCCAATTTTTATTTCATTACAAAATAGACTCCATACCCAATGGAACACTAGAAGGAAGATTTGACTTTGTTTTTTCAGGAAAGGCATTGATCTATGATCCTTGAAACCTCACAGGGAGGATTTCATTCTCAGAAGGAGCCAGTGTTAGCCTTGCTGGCAAAAGGCCCAAAAACGGATCCATATAGGCTCTTAGAGTCTCCAAAGTTTCTTAAAATCGTGCCAATATATCCATTAATGCTCGTGAAATCTTCAATTTTTGCTTAAAGATCATCAAATGATCAAAATCAGCGCAAGAGGAGAACCCTTGGAAGGGTGGAAATACACTATCTGGAGGGAAAAATGCTTGAAAACCATGCAAAACCCACAATCGCAGGCTTAAAAAGAGGACTGAACAGCAGCTGTTAGATCTGGCCAATCAACAGCCCAAACCTAAGCGGCTAATCGTAATTGGCCAAGAAGAAGTGACAGTTTAAAGTTGGGTGCATGACACCACTGATCAGTGATCGCTGATGATTGGATCGGTGGGGAGCATATGATATGTTATATAAAAGATCCGGGGAGTGAGTGATGCACGATTACGATTTATCGCATCGCTAATATCGCATTGGCACTATACCACGGGTGGGGCCTATGCACATACATATGGGCGACCCGATGAGCCAGACCCGACGTCATTATAGTTGGGAATTCATAAATTTTGAAGTCTGTGCCCAAGCAGTTTTTAATGTATTTTCCATGTGTTTCGTTCTAATATATAATGAAATACAAAGGGAAACAGGGGTAGTGCGATAGGATGGAACCCAGACCCAATGGGTTCCGGGAAGTGAAATACATAATTTTTCAACTTCGCCAAAGTCCTTTTTTAATGATTTTCAATGTTTTAGGCACATTTTAAAAACAAAACCACAAAGAAATCGTGAAACAAGTAGGATTTCGGGTGGGCCATGGGCGGTAAGTGGTCTAGGTTGAGTTCCGCCTGATGCCATGCAACGACTATCACATGTCTAAGACTAGGAGAGATAAAACCGCCCTTATCGGGTGGTTAACTCCAGTACAAAAGAGGTGCCTGAAATAGATAATCATCATTGGATCTAAGACTCCCAGATCAATGGTGAAGATGTGTTATCACTGCAAGGGCAGACCCAAGAGGAGAATAAGCCATATCTAAGGATTTTTTAGGTTCAAAAAGGACACAAAGGGGCGTGATGTCTCAGTATTGTTGCGTTTTCTATTTAAAACATAAAACAGTCATGTATTAACATACAGGGGCCATTTAAAGGGATTATAAGGGCCCAAAGACCCATTCCACTATATAACAGAGCCCGAGAAACATATTGTCGGGAAACAGGGGCTAGAAGGGGAATAGAAAGAGCCACAGCACATGCAGCTCCCCCCCCCCAAACTGACAAAGCAGCCATGGAACATTAATAGACAGCGCAGCTCATCCATAACAACAAAATCATCATGGAGCATATCTAGCACAGGAGAACTCCCAAACAGTGCAACAAGCTACCAAAAATATCTGAAAGCAGTTACTCTGCTATCAAAAGTAGAATATTGTGATCCCATGCTTGCCTAGAGGGCATCAAATCAGTTAACAATGAAAATCAGAAAGATTAAGACTCTGAGACTCTTAGAGCTCAGGAGCATTGTAAACAAGATATAAATAGTTGAGAGTAAGATGTAATAGAGGTTCAACTTCTGGAGATTGTTCCTCCTCTATTCTTTCAAACTTCTCATCTTCATTTTAGCAATATAAGCTTCTTTTGCTATTATATGTTCAATGTCCACTTTCTCTGTTGTTCTATTCTTGCACTTGAATAGGTTAGTCATGTTTTCTATTGTGTCTAATGCCAAATAATTGTCATCTTATCTCTGCATTGATAAATTAGATTTGCAAGTCTCATTTACTTCCCGTAGCTGGCCATTCATATGTGTTTATGTATGCAATCTACTAGTATAGTCAGTATTCTCCATCTATCTATTGAATCTATAAATTATTGAGCATTAGTGGTCTAAAGCCTTGTATTGGTGGGAGTGTTCATACATGTCTTGAGTGAGAATAGAGCTAAAATGGTTATCTAACTTGATCCAAACCATCATTTATTCCAATAGTCCAGAGAACAATATTGAAGATTATATGTTACCAGGCATCTCCGAGCTATAACCTAGGAGAGTTTCTTGGATTGATAACAGGCACGTAGTAAAAGAAGTAGAGAATATTACATCTCTAAAATTGGCCACAGTTCTAGGGTGATAGTATGACCCAAATCAAGTTTCTAAAGACTTCACCACCATGTTTAAAGTCAAACAGTTTACTCATGAAGAGGATCCATTTGATGACCTCTTTCAAGGAGCTGAATCATTTGCACAAGTTCTACATTTAGCATCACTATAGTTAAGCCCGGATGATATTAATAATTTTCATGTATATAGGAATAAAATAGTGTTAAAGGTCCCATTATACCTATTACAAATTGAACCAATAAGAGAACCTACTCCTGGCATCAGCTTGGAGGGAAGTACAAAGGAAAAAAATAATGAGGAAACACAAGAGAAATCAACTCATGAGTTAGAACAGTCAAAGAAACAATCTCATAATGGAGAAGGGAGTCCTAATAAATATTCTGAGAAAGATACAGAAGGAAATATTGAGGAAACAACCGAACATGCCTTAGTGAAGAAACAAACATAGGTCAGCTCCACTTCAGCTCAAATAGGGAAGATTTCAGTCATTGACCTAGACAAGGAATGTGAGCAATTCAATAGGAAGCTCCAAATAGGCACAAGTCTTGAGGAAACATCTAGATTTCAGACCCCCAAATAGACTCAGAATAGAGAAAATCTAGAGAAAACGGAGTAAGAGGCTACAAACACTCAAGATATTGAGGTTATTCGAATTTTCCCACTTCTGAAATTGTCTTAAAAATTGAAGAGATACCTCCACTCGACATATTTTACATCCCTACACATAAGGATGTGGTTAAAAGACAAAGAAAGAAGAGGAAATTAGACACCATGACTGTTGCAACTCTAGAGAACGAATCAATGGAAGTTGTGTGGAAATACACTCCTGTTGACCCATCAGAAAACCTTATGAAGTTGTCACAATTTACAGGCGCCTATGCCACAATGACCATTGATAAAGCAATAGAAATCTGACTACTGCTAAAAGAAAAAGAACAGAGAATTCTTCTGTTTGAACAACAATTAGAACAAGAAAAAACCAATCAGCAAGCAGAATAGCAAGTAGCTCAACTTTAGAGGGAATTCGAGCAAATGAGTTTACAACACCAGGCAAGCATATCAGAAAAGGACTCACAGATTCTCCAAATGCAGGCCATGGTAGATAGATTTAAAGATAACCCTAAAATAAATAAGTTCATCAAAGAAGAAATCAAGATAAATTCCCTATTGATACATCAACAAGAGATGTTCTGCCAGAAAATCTCACAAATCAATCCTTACTGTGAGACAAGTGATAAATTGACAAACCAAGTGATCGATCTAAGGTTTGAATATGAACAAATCCATAAAAATAATTCTAAATTTATTACCTGGAAGGAATCTGATAAGGGAAGAAAGGTTGATCTACCAAAAATAGAAGAATACCAAAAAGACATTCTATTTGCAGATTGGGATACATCATTAAAGCAGGCAGAAAGGGCGACACCAACAATTGTAGAAAACAGTATAATCGAGGTTGTTAATGAAAACCTCCACAGTGCCAACCTTGTCAAAGAATGTATACTAGGGGCTCTCCCAAATATCAAAAAATTGGAACAACAGTGGAAACAAATAGTTCAAACCAAAGAAGAAGCAATCAAGCAGCTGACCAAACTGGATTAGGAGACATACTGGCAGTATTTGATAAAACTACATAACCAGTGGATGACTCTGCGATGCTTAACTACCTCTGCAAAAAAAAATGGTTTCAGCTTTGTCAGATGCCATATTTGCAGGACAATTAAAATCCACAGTCGATCAGCCGGCCCAAGTCAAACCAATGATCGACATTTACAATCTCAAAGATCAAGTTAGCCGACTAAGATAATTCAAGTTGAAAGAAGCTTGTCATTAGTTTAATTCTATTTTTAGTTTTATTTTTGCTTACTTCGAGGAAGGTTGTTTGAAACCTCCTCATATTTTTTTGTAATAATCTATTTTGAGGGATGTATAATAGTATTTAAACCCCTCTCATGCATTTAGAGATGGGTCCAGGATTTTATCAAAAACAATTTACAAGACATTACACTTCTATATTTTTGTGAAAGTTTTGATGAAATTATTGGAACATGATCTATTTTTCTTTGAATATCAAGTATACTCTACTGAAATTGCATTGTTTTACTCTTAGAGTGTATTTGATTGGATTAAATTGGATGAATATTGCTGAGCCCATGAGAAAGACCTTTCATGTATGGTAATTTTATCATATGATCATGTTTTATGTATGCATTAGGGATACTCTTTCTTTGATTGTCTTACGTATGAAAATCTGAGTTATAGTTCTACATTATTGCACTTCTGTATGATGTTTTAGCTCTAATTCTATATTGAATACGTGAACAATTATTAGATGTGATAAAGTTTTCTCAATTGTTTTGTCTAACAATTTATCCAAAGCAATTATCATTAACAATTTCATTTCTTTTGGCGGTTGAATGATCTTTATTACCAATTTATTTGAGACATCTCTGTAGATCGCATATTTCATTTTATTCCCAGACATATTTATATTTAGATAATGTTAGATTAAAATATATGCATATGTTTATTATTTAGATTAGATTATACTAATTTGAATCATTCTCCGTTATATCTTATATCACCCCAATAACATTATCAAATCAATCCTCTCTGGGAAACTGGTTCCATTATCCCCAATCGGTGCTACTATACCAAACGGAAAAGGAGTTGCTTTTAAGGTCTGGACTGGGTGGTTATCCCCCATGTTGTTGCAGCAAATTTTGAGGCTTCAACATTTTGGCTAGAAGGAGGACCTGACTATGAATAGAAAGAAAATCTAAATCAGAAAGGCATTCTAAGAGTAAAACTCCCTCACCATCACCTCCAACTTCTCAGTCACATTCCAAATCCCTAAATCCTAAACGTGGAGTTGTGAAGAAATATTTACAATCCACTAGTGTTTCTCCAAGGAAATCAGATCAACCTTCTTCTACAAAAACTCCCAAAGGTCAGTCTTTAATTCAAAATTTACAAGGGTTTTATTTGTCTCAAGAAGAATATGAACTATCTCAAGCTAGTGTTTCTTCTCATTTTCCTTCCTCTCGAAGATTAACTAGGTCACAAAGTGAAAAATTTGGAATTCCTCCATTTGAATTTCCTCTAACTCCTCCTCTAAGGAAAACTAAAAAATCAAACCCTAAAACTCATAGTGAGATTCTTTCATCATCACCACAAACACCCTGATTCATTTCATCATCTTTATCAAAAACTCAATCATCCACCTTACCATCCCAGATCATGATTTAAATAGGTACAGGAGCTGATCTTCCTCTACCCAATCACCTTCAACCACTAGCACATATTCTTCCACACAAATACCCATAATGGCTCAAACACCATGGACAAACCTAGGAGTTGTTCAAATGGCAGGACCATTGCATCCATTACCTACTCATCAATTGAAATGGTTTCCAAGGTTCAATCCTGATGATGGCCTTCCTGCCGAAGAAGACATAAATAACTTCATGTTTTCCATAAACCTAAATGGAGTTGTAGAAGAAGACGTAGTTTTACCATTATTCCCTTATACTTTACAAGGTCAGTAGGATCCTAGTACTTTTCATTACCACCTGGTTCTATTAATAGTTGGAATACATTTCAAGAACAATTCCTAACCAAGTTTGGAGACGACCACTCAACGACCAATCTTCTTAATGATCTCTCCAACTTGAAATTTGAATCTAAAGAGCCGATTAAGGACATCAATTCCCGTTTTAAAAAATTAGTAAACAAAATTTCAATGGCATCTAGGCCAAGCACTGAAGTTCAAAATGAATGGTACATTTCTACTCTTCCCTCAAATGAAGTTAGTTTTGTCGGTAGGGCTTCCAAATCAATGTTGGCTGAAAACATGAAAGAAGCCAGAGATATGGAGAAACACAGTTTAGCTTTAGAAAAGAAGAATGCATTAGAAGAAAGAAAATCCAAGAAGAAAGCGCCTAAATATCCTTTTGATCTTGAAGGTCTGCAAAAGGTACTTAAAACCATGTCCAATGAAATGGTCAACATTAAAAAGCAGGTAGCTGAGACTTCTTCTAGGAAATATTTTAGACCTTACAAAAGAAATTCCCCCTCTAATCCTAAACCTCCAAATACAATATCAAATGTTGAATCAGATGTGGAGGAAGAAGAAGTCTCAACAGCTGAAGAACAAACTAATGACGAAGAGATAGTTCAAGTAAAAGGAATGTGGGATTTCATTCTTCCTTTGTCAGATAATGAAGAATTAGAAGATGCATTACCTATCACTACCAGAAGCAAGAGCATTATTGATTTTCCAGAAACAAATCAAAAACAGAGATCATAACCTCCTACTCTCTAAGATAAAGAAATAGGTAAGAAATATTCTCCCAAATCCACTCAAACGGCTCCTCGTCAATCCAATTCTTCACCTCCAGCTAAAACCTTGCTAATATCTGATGAGATGGAATACAGCATTGTCGAAGACATGAAGAAGACTAGAGCTAATATCATGTTCCATGAGTTTAGAAAGCTAAAACATCAACAAAATCTATTGCTCAAAGAATTAAAAGTAGTCCCCACTTCCCCTCTTCCTGTTGTTGTCATTTCACAGGCCACTCAAGAAATGGGTAGGCCTCCCAATACTTCATCAGACAAAATGAGTTCAACTGATGTTGCTTTAATTGGTGGTAGATATAAATCCCATACTCCATCTTTTCTTTTGACTTTTGAATTCTTCAATAAAAACTTGCACAATTGTTTAGTAGACTCTAGAGCCTCATCCAACATTTTTCCAAAAACAGTTTGTGCAAAATTGAATGACGAACCCCAGAAATCTATTGTTCGCATTGTACAGTTAGAACGCCAGAAATATTTTGTTTTCATTGAATGTTGAACCCTAGAAATCAATCAGGTTACCATTGTACTATCATCAAACCCGAAAGTATGTCAAGTGATTGACGTTCTTGTGGCCGATATCCCTGAATTCTATGGTTTGATCCTTAGTAGAGATTGTTTTGAAAATATTCATGGCTATTTTGTAACGGACTGGTCCCATATGTGGCTTCCTTATAATGGTAAGCCAAATCAAATAAGGATTGACCATGAGAAATATTTAAAGTATATCTTCACATAACTGGAAGGAGAAAATGAGCTCGTCGCATACAATAGTAATATCATTGGAAATTATTCGATCGAATCATTTTTGGGCAATTTTAATGCCCATACATCAACCTCTCTGGAAAATTATGTTACATCACAAATAAAAAGTTATTCACAAACACATTCTTCTAAATGTGTTAATTTTGTAGATAAACTTGTAGTCAATTTTTTATTTTGGAAATTATTTTTTGATGGATCTAAATCTAATGGTGGAGCTGGGGTAGGTTGCATATTGGTTAGCCCTGAAGGAGAAAAAACTATGTTGGTATGCAGGCTTGAATTTGAACGCACGAATAATACTGCAGA
Source organism: Pinus taeda (assembly GCA_000404065.3). Lineage (NCBI taxonomy): Eukaryota > Viridiplantae > Streptophyta > Pinopsida > Pinales > Pinaceae > Pinus > Pinus taeda. The sequence continues at coordinate 36,562 of APFE031644918.1, forward strand.
ATATGAAGCTTTAGTTCAAGGGTTGTATAAATCCATTGGCCTTGATATTAAATACCTTCAAGTATTTGGAGATTTGGAAATTGTAATCAAACAGGTGAGGAATACTATTCACTGTCTTTTTGGACATTTGAAGCATTATCAATCATTAGTCCAAGACCTCACCTCACAATTTGTAGCATTTAACATTTCCCCCATTCAAGACTTCAAAATGCGAGTGCCAGTCTTTTGGCTAACGTTGCATCCAAGCTCATACCACCAGAAGATTATAGTCCTAATCGATTTTCTATAGAATTAATTTTTAGGCCTTCTATTCCTGATAACATCACCAATTGGTGAGTTTTTAATAATGATCCAGATATCATAATTTTTATAACATATGAAGACTCTTATGATGACCAAATAATAGATGAAGACCAACATGATAGCCAGCTTAAGCAAGAAACAAGTGTAAATCCCATACCTAAATCTGTAGTTAAGCTGGAAGATCTGTACGATATTAAAGACAGATTCAAGAAACCAACTAACTCAAAACTTCAAAGTTTTACATTGAGGTTTGAGTTAGTTAATCTTGGAACTGACCTTAAACCTCAAAATATTAATCTGGGTCTTGGTCTTACACCCGATGAGAGATTAGCCTTTATTAATTTGTTGAAGAGATACAAAAAAAAATTGCTTGGAATTATGACGATATTAAGACATGATACTTCTATCATTCAACATACCATTCCTATGATATCTGACGAAAAACATGTACATTAGAAGTTGAGAAAGATTCACCCTAACTTAGAAAATCAAATCAAATCTGAATTGAATAAACTTCTCAAAACCAAAATAATTTTTCTTGTCAGACATTCAAGGTGGGTTTCTAACCTAGTTCCAGTCAAGAAAAAGAATGGTGATATTCGAATTTTTATAGACTTCGCAATCTCAACAAAACTTGTGAGAAGGACAACTTTCCATTGCCTCCTATGGAACAGATACTGCAGTCAATTGCAGGCTCAGAGTTAATGTCTTTTTCTAATGGATTTTCATGTTATAATCAAATTCTCGTACATCCAAATGATCGACTAAAGGCCACATTCAGAACCAAATGGGGAACATACACTTATCAAAAGATGCCATTTGGGTTAATCAATGCTTGTGCAACATTTCAGAGAGCCATGGATATAGCTTTCAAAGGTTTGGTGAATAAAACGATGGTAATTTATTTAGATGATATAACTGTGTATTCAAAAAAGTGCAGTAATAATTTAAAGGACTTAAAACAAATCTTTGAATGCTGTCAAAGATATGGAATTTCTCTAAATCCAAAGACATATTTCTTTGCTTTAAGTGAAGATCAACTTCTTGGATTTATTGTATCTAAAGATGGAATTCACATAGATCTGGATAGGATAAGGGAAAATTCTGAAATCTCTTTACCTCACGACAAAAAATCCATGCAATCTTTCCTAGGTCAGATAACTTTTGTCAAAAGATTTGTCCCTGACTTTTCACGAATTGTTTTACCCCTCCAATCTATGATCAAGAAAAATTATGTTTTTAAATGGGGACATACTGAGCATGAATATTTTAACCGTATCAAACAAGAAATTATAAATTCTCCCTCTTTAGTAGCTCCAAAGTTTTCTAATCACTTTATTTTATATCATTTTTCTTTCGAAACATCATATGCAGCTATTTTGACTCAAATCAATAATGAGAAAGTCGAAGCACCAAATTCTTTCTTTAGCTCCAATTTGCAAGGCATTGAATGAATTACTCAGATGTTGAAAAACAGGCTTTTGCTGTTTTCAAATCAATAAAACATTTCAGACCTTTCCTTCTTAAAACTCATAGTAAGGTAATAGTTCCATTCTCATCAGTGAGAAATTTACTAATGCAAAGAGAATTAGGTGAGAAAATAACAAATTGGGTAACAACACTGCAAGAATATGACATTGAGATTACACCAGCTAAAATTGTTAGAGGTCAAGGTTTTTGCAGAATGTTAGCTGGAGCATCCAAACTACCAGCACCAAAAGATTCAGGTGATGATATACAAATATGTGAGGTAAGCCTCAACGATACTGAAACTAAATATGTTGATATCATCTTTTATTTGAAAAATGAATATGCCCCTATGCATCTTAGTTACAAAAGAAAAAGGGCTTTGAGATTAAAATCTAAGCAATATGAAATCATCAATGATGTTTTTCTTAGGAAGAATTATGAATTTGTTTTACTTAGGTGCCTTGAAAAATCTGAGGTAGAAAAGGTTTTGCAGGAACTCCATGATGGAATAGTTGGTAGACATTTTGGAGGAGACACAACAACACATAAAATCTTGCATGTTGGCTATTATTGGCCAACCTTATTCAAAGATGCACACGAATATGTAAGGAAGTGCAAAATTTGTCAAAGAATTGTTGGAAGACAAAGGAAACCCGCATTACCATTACAACCGGTCAACATTGAACAACAATTTGAGCAATGGGGACTGGATATAATAGGTGAGATCATTCTTCACTCTTCAAAGCAACATAGATATATCCTTACAGCAACTGGTTACTTCACTAAGTGGGTGGAAGAAATTCCACTCAAGGTAGCCAATTATGAAAACATCATTGAATTCATTGATCAATTCATTAGTGCTAGATTTGGCCTGTTGGGCATGGAATCCCCCCCAAGGCATGTTTTGGGGCTCAAACCCCAAATTTTTCCCCAATCTTGTTGTAAATCTTTGTGAATTGTGAGCACGGAGTGCAAAAGTATGATATATTCACAGGGTTGTCTGCCCTAGTTTTGCAATGTAATGTCGGTTGGACAGACCTACCCATGGTCCACGGACCATGGGATTGTATAAATGGAGTGAGGCTCTAAGTGGAAAATAAAGATAATAGTAGAGCGAAAAGAGTCTAAGTAACAAAGAGAAGTGTGTCTTTGGGTCGTAGAGTAGGAGAAGGCTCTGCAGTTGAGTGCACAGAGGCCTAGTAGTCCACAGCTGAGTGAACAAACCCCTGTAGCTAAGTGTGCAGGGCAGAGACGAGTTTGTAACCGAGGAAGAAATTAATAAAGAGAAGTTTTATCATAATTCTATGTATCTGTTCTTGGGTTAATGCATGTCTGATATAATTTTCAAATATATTATTTATTTACTACGCGCACCTGTATGAATGGTTTATGTTGTTAAGTATAACTTAGAGCATGCAAGTAAGCTAAGATAATCAACTATCAATGGAATACCAGTAAAGTCTTGGGTAATAACACAGAAGCACAGCGTTCAACCCCTGAGTAGGGCTACGCATAGGCAATATATCGGGTCGCGAGGTATGGGAAAGTATGTGAAGCAACCTACGCGCAGGGTCAAACCGCAGACCACTTGAACTCATTAGACATCTCCAGGGTGCAAAAACCTAGTTCTAATACCCTCCCATACTACTTCGGGTGAGACCTCAGTCCACGCTCTGCGAATTGTTGCCAAAAAGGCCAGTAGTATCGAGATTTGTTTAGCTAAATCAACTCTGAACCTAGGTCAGGCCCCACTAAGCCAACAAATGATTTCGTTGCTGGGACTAGGATTGCATAAGAGATGTCTGATGTCGTATCACTGGAATTTGACAAAGAAAGGAATTGAAGAGTGGTTAGACGGGAAGATTCACGAGTTCGTGGCGCAGGAAAATAGGAATCTGTGATTATCAAAGGAAGAGTGGTTAGATTTCTACTTATATACGGAAATCAACGAAATTTTCTTTGCATCCTTCCCCTCTAAGTTGTACGAGTGGATCGCGAAAATAGCAAACAGTCAAGGAAGGTGTAGGCTCGATAAACCTATTATGCAGACTCCAAATTTGGTGCGCAAATTGGAAGCATCAAAAGATAAGATTGCGCATGTTGCAGACCATTGGCTCGATCGAATTATAGGAGGGTTTATCACCGAGTTCATGGTAGATACTTTAGTCATCTATAGTGAGGCAGAACGACGCTTCCTCAAAGGACCTCGAGGTAAGTACGTTAAATATTTGAACACTTGGATTAATATGATACTATATGAAAAAGTGAGTTATGCGAATAAATTGATGTTTGGGGCTGCACGAAGTGGGAGGATCTACAGAAACAAAGGTATCACAAAACTAGAGTCTAGCCCCTTGATTTCACCTCCACAAGAAACTGAGGAAGAGCTCATGAAAGTTTCACCATGAAGCGCGATCAGTCTGATAAAGCAGTGAATTCCGCGCATACCACCCCCACCTACACCACCAGTAGTTTCACCAACTTCACCCCCATCTTCGCCCACACCACGTCCGCCACCACCACAGTTCAATATGGCAAGCGCAATAAAATTGTCGGTGTTCAAAGGAGTAGGGAATGAAGATCCAAAACAGTTTTGGTTCGTGGTAAGGGCTGTATCAGAAGCGCAGGGAGTCACAGATGACAATATAAAGAAAGCAATGTTGGTCAGTTCTTTGTAGGATCGCACACTGACATGGTACATTAAGCATTCCAATGACAATTCAAATGCATGTATCGCAGAGATCCAAGCTGCGCTAAATAGCGAATTTAGCAGGCCAAAATTAGAGACAGTCGATTATTGGATTTAAGGAAATCATGATGCTTCCAGGCGAGACCCCCTAGGAGCTGGATCAGAGACTGAAGGGTATGATTCATGAAGCCAACATGACCTTGACAGATGGGCAACACCGTGCATGGTTTGTAGCATCGCTAATGCCGCATCTAAGGAACTTGTTGTCATAGCAGAAGCTATCCACTCAGGCCGAGGCCTTGGAGATCACAATGAGACTGCACGAGACCTCGATACAATATCCTAACTTAGGAGTTCAATAGATCCACGTGAAGCTGAAAAACTTGTGTCTTGAGATGCAGAGTTTGAAACAAGACAGGACAACTCGCCAAGAAGCACGCGAGGAGGTATGGTGCATAAAGTGCAAAAGCCAAGGACATGACAAGGACCATTGTCCAGTCTTCACGAACTACCTAGAGGGAGGAGGGTCAATGCCATTGAGACCAGAGGCACACGAAATACCAAGCACAGCGCCTACATTATGGTGCATGATTTGTCAGATAGTAGGGAAGCATGCTACAGATAACTTCCATCTATTACAAAAGTATACACAGAGTTCCCAACATTTGTTTTGTAATTTTTGCAGGTTAGTAGGTCACGATGAGTGTAACTGTAGAAGTTATGAACTGATGATGGATCAGACTCCTACCTATAGAGTTCAGATTGAAACATGGGCCCTCAATCAAAATGTAGGGATGGCGCACACTAGATTTCAGGGGCGCGGATGAGGTCGAGGTGAATGGGACCAGGAAGAGGTCACGGACAATTGATCTGTTACAATTGCAGAGGACCAAAGCATTATGCCTGCGATTGTACAAATTCAACGATACCATCATGCTTATATTGTACCCAGTTTGATCATGAGACAGAGGATTGTCCCATGCTGATAGCAAGGCTGCGTGATAAAGGAACACTCCAACCTCCCCCAACTCAAAACCTACAAATGATGAGGTCTGAGTTGCGCGAGGAAGACCCAAATGTAAATATCGTGCTCCGAAGTGGTATCACGATAGGAGATGAAAAAGGCAAGCATCCCGAAGAGAGCGCTTGGGTCTGCAAGGCTCCCACAAAGGAACTAGAATTTGATTTGGAGTGCGCTAAGGAGACATTCACGGAAGCTAAGAAGAGCTTTGTGAAGGCCTCCACTTCAGGTCGTAAAGACAAACTGGAACCAGAAATGGACCCATCAATGCTCACTACGTTTCTGGAGACATGCATGAAGTTGTTGCGCGACAGCAAGGCTATGAAAGGGCTGCAAGAACTCATCACTAGATGTGTTGGGATAGCACCATGAGAACCACACGTTGTCCGGAAGCTCGAGAATCACACAACACGAACAAGAAGAGAGATCATATTGACTGCACAGATCGGGGAATATGAAATGGATCAAGTGATTTTGGATCTAGGATCGGACGCGAACGTCCTGCCAAAGCAGACATGGGAACGCATGGGCGGGCCTACACTGCAATGCTCTCTTATTCAATTGCAAATGGCGAACTAGCAAAAGATCCTACCTATGGGAATATTGCAGAGAATAACGGTAGATATCAAAGGTGCGAGCGCACTTGCAGATTTCGCAGTGATAGAGATTGTTGATGACAAAAATACCTATCCCGTTCTACTGGGAATACATTGGGCCACTGACATGAATGGAGTGATAAATCTCAAGAAGTGTAAGATGATTTTTGAGAAGTCACTGCATGTAGTGGTACCTTTAGACCATATGAAAGTATCGCGCTACACAGAGCCAGTGCGTGACTATGATAGCGATGGCAATCTAAACTGTATTTACAAGATAACCGCACAGGAGCAGGACTGGGTGAATCCAACAGTAGATAGAAGAATCTCGTGGGAGCGCGAAAGCTCCTGCACCTCAGATTTAGATGAGGAAATAGAACGATGGTAGAATCGTTTACACAAGGTAACCACGCTCAACTGCAACATGATGATAAGGTCACTACACTGTGTGGCAACAGAGGTAAGAGACCTGCCTATGTATGATGGGTTGAGCGAAGTGGATCATTTCTTGAACATATTTGAAAGAGAAGTATTGGAACATCAGCATTTCAACACTCTGAAATGGGCATTACACGCTACACTAGCAAGATGGTGGGGTACGCATCAAAGAAGTTTTGAGGACTGGTGTGACTGTAGAAGGATGATGCTCATGTGGGTTGGACAACCTCAGATGTGGATAAAAGCCGGGTATGATGGATGAAACAACCTGCACCCCCACCTCTCCAGATGGGTACATGCGTATGATGTGCAACTTGCACGAACGCACACCATCCTTGCAATAGGAAACACAACCAACAAGTACATGTTGGCAAGACGATGGCGCAAACGATGAATAGGAAATATGGTCAGACCAAGCATGTAGAAGCATATTCACGTAGAAGCTTTTGACAAAGTATGCGAGGCATTGAACGTGGTCCACTATGTGAAGCGAACTGACTAGAACCTGCACGTACCAACAGTTCTATGGGCTTATAGGACCATGTGCAAAACCCTAACCACATAGGCACTTCCAAAGCTGAAGTATGAAGTAGAAGTTGTAATCTCTATGGAGCATGCAAAGCCTAGTCCACGCATAGCAGCACCCGTAGATACGATGGTTGGCGAAGCCCGGAAAGAAGGAAACACAGCTGCAAGAAACGAAACGCATGGTACTTAAGGAAGAAATCCAACAGGGAAACCTTAGACTCCAAGAACTTGAATAAGAAAGGGTATGATTAAGAAAGAAAAGTGTGTTGGTGGATGCGGAAGTCAAGAAGCCAGAGGACGAGATCAAGGAATATTTTCTCGCTGAAAAAACTAAGATGGTAAGGCAAGGTGCGTACGATCATACTGACAAGTTTGAGAACTATTGCCATGAATTGATTAGTTTGATGCCTTAGCTTGGACCGCATATTGCTAAGTATAGTGGCCAGGGTAGTGCTTCGCAAATGGTGAAGTGCACGATGCCGACCATAACAACAAAAGGTGGGGATTCTATAGGAACCATGACGGAGGACTAGATGGAACTCCACACGGGTGGTGCGACCACCTGACTAGCTAGGGGAAGGATAGTCTTAACGCTCCAGGTAGTTGGAAGGGAGCACAGGACTATAAACTATTCTTCCCGGGGGTTGCGCGATGTTAAAGATGCGCGCAGAAATAGAGAGTCATAAGGTCCGTGACCACGCACGGGGGGTTGCCCTGCCACGTGGGTTGGCCAGAAAGTGACCATTGAAGTCACTATTCACAATGGGATGCTTGACTTGAGGCCAAATGGAGTGGGCGATAGGCATTTAAGACGCAATTTATGGGAAAGATTTGGGAAAATTTGCTGCCAAGAAAGCATTAATGAACCAGAATTGGGGGGAACGGTCGAATTCGAATTCAAAAAGCACTATAAAATACAAAAGGCTACCCAGCAAACAACACTTGGTCAATTTTGAATTGAGAGATTAAGCAGAGCCCTGAGTATTGTGAGTTGGGCATTGATTAAGCCCATGAATTCACGAGTGATAGATTGTTGCACAACTACAATGACGGCAACTAAGGATGGTATGGGGATAGCAGAAGTGATTGCCGAGGAGGTTGCCCAAGCCCTAACTGTGGAGGTTGTTCCAAAAGGCGTCGGGATTGTGGCAGAAATCTCAAAATCACCACGCATACCAAGGCCCAAGAAGGATAAACAAGCAATGGCTCCCATACACATGTCCCCGCAAAACCCGATGCGCAGCAAACTGTCGATGGAGGAGAAAGGGAAAGCTATCACTATAGAAACAGATGAAGAAGAAGAATATTTGCAGGATCTTACCATCATAGAAGAAGAAGATGAAGGCATGGAGGTGGATACTCGGCCTAGGCACTCTGTGACAAAACTAACCACCTATGTCCCCCTGTGAAAAGGGAAGGCCAAAGTGCCCAAGGACCTGGACGAGACCAAGAGTTCGCTCCAAACCCCGCTCCTCCCAGATAGCATTATGTTTGAAGGCACGCACCTGGGCCGTGCATCGACCATGAAATTTGAATATTTGGACCTCGCTGACCGTGAGAAGTTCCCTTACCTGGAGACTAGAAATCTCATGAAGCAGAACACCGCGAGGGTGGTGACAACACTAGAGCCACGAAAGTGGTTGCGCGGTGTGGAGAAGGCCGGGATGCTGAACCTACTTTGGGTGTTGCATTTCAATCATGCTCCAATAACCATTTTCGTCATAAGTCATCTCCTCTGCCTAGTGCATGATGGGTATTTATGGCTAGAGGAACCCATCCCCATCACGGCCGACTTGATTCATCGCATTTCCCAGCTTCCATACAAAGGAAAGGACCCCGCAACCATATCAAAAGGAAAGGGCAATGATTTGGCCCTTGCGGAGGCCATGAAGATGAAGTACAAGCTGGAAAAGAAGAAGAGGGGTTACACCATCTCTAGCATCAAGGACAAAGCGGTACGCGTGGCAACCCAAATCCTCACAGGAAAAGTTATGTGAAAATGTCACGTAGACAAGGTACTTGCACCGGTGGTCGTACTAGCCGAGCAGTGCGCAGAGGGGGTCCAGTTTAACTAGTCTGAATTCCTCTGCACTGAATTCTTAGAGAATTGTTGTGAAGCCTAGGAGCAGGGTAAAACCTTCCACTATGCATGGTTGTTTTCGTCCATAGTGCTTGTAGCTGGGGAATTGCCAGAGGATAGTCATTTCCCCATAATTGACAAAGATTTACCAGAGGCCACAAAGTACGCTTCGCTCTGGTCCACGAAGGATGCTATAAGGATACGCGATAGCAAGATCTTCTAGGTGCTCATGGAGATGACCATCTAAATGTGGATCAACTGTAAGTTGCGATTGTCGCCCACGGTTTACAACAGTCTGTAGAGTTTTGCAGAATTCAAGGCAGACATACACAACATCTATATCAGGGCGTGCAAGGATCCGACGAAGCAGTGGATGAAGCTACCTTTTGTAGCCACTAACGACACCATTTTCAATGTCTTGGATGCATGGCCTCCATAATGGTGCACCCCAGACATTGCAGAACTCAAGAAGCCGGTAGCACAAAAGAAGAAAGACGATGCCAAGATGCGCATCGCACAGTTGGCCAAAAAGAAACAAAAGGAAACAGCAGCAGTAGAAGTGTGGGCAGCATGAGAAGCGACACAGAAAGTAGCCAAGCAGGAAAAGGTTGCAACAGAAGCAGCACAGGAAGCAGCCGCGAAGGCGGGTGAGGGCCAAGCAATGCCTTCGCAAGGGTAGGCAACAGAGGAAGTAGAAACAAAAGAAGGAGGCGCGGACCCACAAACTGCGTCCACACAATTGAAGCGCCAACACCCGACAAAGCAAGCGAGATCAATGAAGAAGACCAAGGCCTCAAAATGGTCCATTCACCTGATCACCCTAATCGAGGGTGATCTGCATGACATCGGCAAGATGGTGTGCGATGTCACAAATGAGGTTCTCCAAGATTTCATGCAGGAGAACCAGATTGTGTTGTGGGCCAGCAAAGTGTAGTTGCAGGAATTATAGGTGCACCCCCCTCAGGTTGGTACCCTTTCAACCAACCTCACAGTGGGATCCACAGCAATAGAGCATATGTTGCGCGTGTGAACGACGAACACAATAGTGTTTCCAGAAGGGGCTCTAGTGACATCAAAAGAGACCAACAGGTTTTTGGTTAGCACGATGAAAGGTCTCGGTGTTAATCTAGCTGCCCTTCTGCATGAGACACTATATCTATTGAAGGATGGGATAACGACAGAATTGTGCGCTAGGGAGAGCTGCGTACTCTAATTCCTTAGCTAGCAGAAGATAAATATGGAACAACTTAGCTTGCAGCGCGACGAATTGGTGTCACAAAATCAACAGTTGGTGCAGGTGATAGGCGACGCTTGCTGAAGCAAACCAAAGCTAGCCATCCTAGCAGAGGTGCAGATCCACAGGTTAGTAGCAGGAGTCCACGAGGCTAGGGAAGAAATGACAAAGGTTCAATTGGAGTTGAATCTTTAGATCGTCGAGCTGTAGTTACAAGCGCAGCCATCCACTCCCCTGGAAGTCAGAGAAAAGTGCGTTTGCACTATCACAGAAGGATTGGAGGAAATCGGAGGTGCAGTGCGAGACTGCACCAGCATGTTGGAAGAATCACTTGAGGTCCTCACAACTCTACAAGAGGAACCCAACATCCAGTGCTTAGAGACAAAGGCATGAGAACTCCAATAGTAGTATGACAGTGTTTGAGGAACTGTGCAAACAGTGGTCCTCACCCAGTGGCTTGCGAAGATGGAGCAGGCTAAAGCACTGAAGGAGCAAGTGGACGTGGCACAACATAAGGAGGAAGTCCTAAAAGCATGCGTCCAGCCTTGGATCGACAAGGCCTTCACTGTCATGACAGGCATCGAAGGCAAGCTCACAAACATACAGGGGATGCACACATTGATGTAGAGAAGCACCCCAGACACAGAGGTCTTGGAACATCGTATGCAACAGATCCAGCAAGTAGCAGCTCAGTGCATTGTTGACCTCTATGTAGTTCGAGAACACTTCGAGGGACTTTGCGCAAAGATTGCCACACCGATAGAGTGACTGGAGGGTGAGTCATGATGTTTGTGTTGGGGGCCTGTTGGGCATGGAATCCCTCCCAAGGCATGTTTTGGAGCTCAAAGCCCAAGTTTTGACCCAATCTTGTTGTAAAGCTCCGTGAATTGCGGGCATAAAGCACGAAAGTATGATAGTGTCACAGGGTTGTCTGCCCTAGTTTTGTAATGTAATGTCGGCTGGATAGACCTACCCATGGTCCACGGACCATGGGATTGTATAAATAGAGTGAGGCTCTAAGTGTAAAATAGAGATAATAATAGAGAGAAAAGAGTCTAAGTAATGAAGGGAAGTGTTTCTTTGGGTCGTAGAGTAGGAGAAGGCTCTGCAGCTGAGTATGCAGAGGCCTATTAGTCCACAGCTGAGTGTGCAGGGCGGAGTCGAGTCTGTAACCGAGAAAGAAATTAATAAAGAGAAATTTTATCATAATTTTGTGTATTTGTTCTTGGGTTAATGCATGTTTGATATAATTTGCAAATATATTGTTTATTTACTGTGCGCACCTGTATGAATGGTTTATGTTGTTAAGTATAACTTAGAGCATGCAAGTAAGCTAAGATAATCAACTATCGTTGGAATACCAGTAAAGTTTTGGGTAATAACATAGATGTGCAACGTTCAACCCTGAGTAGGGCTGCGCGTAGGCAGTATATCGGGCCACGAGGTATGGGAAAATGCGTGAAGCAACCTGCACGCAGGATCAAACCGCAGACCACTTGAACTCATCAGACATCTCCAGGGTGTGGAAACCTGGTTCTAGCACCCTCCCATACTACGTCGAGTGAGACCTCAATCCGAAATCCACGGATTGTTTCCGAAAGGGCCAGTAGTATCGGGATTTTTTTGGCTGAATCAACTCTGAACCTGGGTCAGGCCCCACTAAGCCAACATGGCCTACCAACTGCCCTCATGTTTGACAACGCATCCTATTTCACAGGCAATGTTATGACTAAGTTTGTTCTTAAAAGAGGTTTCAAACTTAAATATTCTGGTAACTATTATCCTCTGGGAAATGGTTTAGCATAATCAATGAATAAAAATCTTATAAGAATCATTGATCAGATTCATAGAAACTAGCATAAATCTTCAACTTTTGATCTATGGGCATATCGAATAACACAAAAGGCCTCAATAAGCACTTCTCTTTTAATTTGGTCTATGGGAAAGAGGTTGTTCTTCCTACAAATATAGCTATTCCCTCTCTAGCCCTGGTTCAATTTATTGAAGAAACTCCTTCCTCTTCTATGCAATTAAGGCAATTACAAGTCCTCAAACTCAAAGAAGAAAGAGATAAAACCAAGATCATACATCCACATCATCAACAGTTATTCAAATCTTCATTTGATGCAAATTCTGTAAGTCTTAAATCTTTTCAACTCAAAGACCTTGTATTGAAGTGGGATAAATCACATGAGGAAAAAGGTAAGCATACCAAATTCCAAAGAATGTGGCTTAGCCCATTTCAGATTGCAGAACAAATCGGCCCATGAACGTTTCTATTGCAAGAATTATCAGGCAAGAGAGATTATCTGCCTATGAATGGGTAGATTTTGAAGAAAAACATTTCATAGATGATAACCTCTTCTATCCCTTGTACACTATTGCCTTTAATTTTCGTGGGAAAATAAAAGTTAAATAGTATTTAATTTTGGCCTTACAATAAAAAATCTCTTTAGATATTTTGATTCTTCACCTGTAAAAGTAGGGATTGTTAAGAAGATAATTATGACATTTGAAAAATAATCTAAGTTCTATTTATCTAAAGTTTGCTTGTTTCCACCAAAATTATTTATTCTTTGTGAAACCCCAACTTCATAAAGAGACCTTTGTTCTATTATCAGTCAAAAAAATTATATTTAACAAACCAAAGACTCTCTGCAGATAAGCACCTTCAACTCTATAATTTCCATCCAGAAACTCTTAAGGATTCAATGATTCTCCCCATCCAGTAAACATGTCTCTTTTTAGAGTGTAATTCTAAAATATACTAAAACTTCAAAGATAAGAGGTCTCACTAAGAGCTGGCTTACCATATTCATAGGGAAATAATAAAATGGCATTACCAATACTGCATATCAAAACAGGGTAGTTGCTTGAGATTATTTTAATCAAAATACAAGGGGTCTCATCACGAGCCATCTTATTTAGTTGAATTCAAACCAGTGAATGGCATTGTCACTTTTTTGCCACCAAACCAAGACAATGACTTTTAAGTAGAAAAAAGGAAAATTTTAGAAGAAAAATAATTTTTTTTAAAAAGAAAGAGAAGAGAATAAGTATATGAGTCTGAATTTATCTCTAAAAATTACACTCTTATTTGGATGGGATATTGAATCATTGATGGTTAGAAGGTAACCCTGTCGAGGCTATGGACGCCTGTTGGCAGCAGAGGCTCTACCTGTGACAAATGAGTACATCTAAAATCTAATCTGCAAGAGCCCCCTACTCAAGTGGATGATAATTAGGTGAGTTTTTTTTTCTTATTAAGAGAAATTCAGGTAATTCCTATTTTCTAAACTATCTTTATTTTGGAAGTTTTAGAAGTTTCAAAAACTATCGGAGATAACTAGTTCTTCCAGTGAATCATCAATTATTGTATTGTTCAACAACCCCCCCATTTATTGATTTAATAGTTAATATTATTTTTGATAAATGGGGGACCTTTTAAATATTTCTCCAAAAAACTTAGCTCTTAAGCGCTTATTTTTAAATTATTATAAATAAATTTCTAAATAAACATAATATATTAAGTCAAAATCGCTTTGTGACTAGCTATTCTTGCTTTATCGCATATTGTTGTACCATGTGTGTCAAAGGTTAATTAACAATCGGGATTTGTGAATTGTGATAAGAGGGACAACCGTAATAGACTTATGGTATCATTAAACTTCCCATTAAAACTAAGTCTTAAAGTATTTCTTACAAAATAAAGTAACTATCGCAATCACATAGCGGCACTCGCAAAAGCGCAAACAAGCAAAACCTTTAGAATATGTGATTTGTGATATTGCGAGATAACAAGCCGAACGCTCATCGCATCACGACACTTACACAAAGGCCAATCTTGTGAACCATGAAAGGTTGTGAAATGCAATATGACCCAGACCTGATGGAAGTATGTGATAATTGTTATAAATTTGGTTAGGTCGGGCGCATAGTAAAAGTCACTTTATGAAGTAAGTATCCATTCAAGCAAAATGCACTCAAAACGATAAAATGTATGCCACTCACATTGCATGTCGCAAAATTCTAAATAACTTCGAAATAATGCATAACCGAAAGTGTGATGTTGTGATTTGCGATATTGCGATAATATTTATTGCAATCGCATAATTGGCATCACACGTTTCAAAATCATCAACTTGAAGTTTTTCTTACACATTTGTGATGTGATGGCTTAACTAAATAATAAAGGAAATAATAAAATATCTTAGTGCATATTTAATGAGTTTTAATGGAATTTATGTTTAAAATGGCTCAACGTGATTTGATATATTTCATCTGCATTTTCGAATAAAAGCTTCTTCCTTGTCACCTTTTGAAATTAACTGTATCATTGCATTTTCACTGTCATTTTCACTCTATGTGTTTGTCTGATAATCTCCATTGCTCAATTTCAGGAAACCTCCGAAGGAAACAACATTTGAAAAGATGGCGAAGAAGGGAAAAGCTATTGCATCTAAGAAATCGGACATAATGCCACTCTTCTCCAATACCACCTGCATCAAAGACAGAGGAACCACATCATCGGAAGCCATGTATAACCTACTGGAAGAAGAGAAATCCAAGCCACTGGAAATAAAGGCTACAACTAATGTCGAAGAATCATTTGACACTTCCTATTTTGAGGCAACATGTTCCTTTTTACATAGAATAGTTGCAAGACCTAAGATATTACCATACACAGATATTGTAAATGGGTGATTGATAATGTGAATATCTCAGACAGAAATTTCAGGAATGAATGACATGAGGTCATGGGGTCTTTCGCACCAGAAAATTTGTGTCATATGTACCATCTACTAGAGCCACAAAAGCTCTATGACAAAGATTTCCTTGAGAATTTTTCCAAAGAGAACGAGGACCCATTGGATGTTATACATACCTCGAGGTTACGCTCAGGAAAATTCATATGGGAAAAATCTGATATGTACCCAATTGCATCTCTCTCAGCCCCACATAATTTCACAGCTGCGATGACGTGTAGATTATTTGGTAAAGCTAATAATACCAAATTTTCTACAAAATGGATTCCATTGATTGATGCAGTCGTTAACGCAATGATTATGAATTGGAGTTATATTTTATCAGACAATTTAGATATGGCTATTAGGGAATATAGGCAAAAGAGAAGTATTTCCTCAAGAATTATTCCCCCTTTTTATATGAGCGCTTATGTAATGGACACCATTTGTTTTTTCTCTCAATTTCTAGACATGGGTTGGAAGTGGAAAAATATTGTGGGAAAACCAATTCAATTCCCATTTTTACAAAATCTTCCATGGTATTATGTTGCATGTTTATAAAACCATTTTTGATAAAACGGCCCCCAGGCTTTCCGAAGAAGCCAAGATAGACATATTTTCAGTCGCAAGATGGTTCAGTGAAGAAACATTCACTTATATCAGAGTTTTTGGGAGCATTGCAACTCCACATGTCCTCCCATATTATGTTTGAGACAATCTATTGGCAAGAGAGATAGATTACCAGACAATAGGGGATGGTTTAACCAAAGGCCTGAAGGAACAGAAGAAAGTCATTTGACCAACCTTCCCATTACAATGTGGCACTTTTGCACTACATGACTATGGACACACAGTAAAAGAAGCAGAGAATATTACATCTCTAAAATTGGCCACAATTCTAGGGCAACAGGATGACCCAAATCAAGTTGCTAAAGACTCCACCACCATGGTTAAAGTCAAATAGTTTACTCGTGAAGAGGATCCATTTGATGACCGCTTTTGAGGAGCCGAATCATTTGCATAGGTTCCACATTTAACATCACTATAGTTAAGCTTGAATGATATTAATGTTTTTCATGTATATAGGAATCAAATATTGTTAAAGGTACCATTAGACCTATTACAAATTGAACCAATAAGAGAACCTACTCCTAGTGTGAGCTTGGAGGGAAGTTCAAAGGAAAAATCTGATGAGGAAATACAAGAGAAATCAACTCACGAGTCAGAACATTCAGAGCAACAATCTCATAATGGGGAAGGGAGTCCTAATAAAGATTCTGAGAAAGATACAGAAGGAAATATTGAGGAAACGGCCGAACAGGCCTTGGCCAAGAAATAGACAGAGGTCAGCTCCACTTCATCTCAAACAGGGAAGATTCAAGTCATTGACCTAGACAAGGAATGGGAGAAATTCAATTAGAAGTTCCAAATAGGCACAAGCCTTGAGGAAATATCTGTATTTCAGACCCCCAAACCAACTCAACATAGAGAAAATCCAGAGACAACAGAGTAAGAGGCTACAAACAGTCAAGATATTGAGGTTATGCCAGCTTTTTTCCACTTTTGATATTGTCTTAAAAATTGAATAGATACCTCCACTTGACATATTTTACAGTCCTACAATAAGTTTGTGGTTAAAATACAAATAAAGAAGAAAAAACTAGACACCACGACTGTTGCAACTCTAGAGAATGAATCAATGCAAGTTGTGTGGAAAGACACTCATGCTGACCCTTCAGAAAACCTTACGAAGTTGTCATAGTTTGCATGTTCCTATGCCACAGTGACCATTGATAAAGCAACATAATTATGATTGTTGATAAAATAAAAATAACAGAGAAATCTTCTGCTTAAACAACAATTAGAAAAAGAAAAAACCAATCAGCAAGCAGAACAGTAGGTAGCTCAGCTTCAGAGGGAATTCAAGCAAATGAGATTACAACACCAAGCATGAATATCAACAAAGGACACACAAATTCACCAAATGCAGGCCATGGTAGATAGATCTAAAGATAACCCTCAAACAGATGAGTTCATGAAAGAATAAATCAAGATAAATTCCCTATTGATAGAGCAATAAGAGATGTTCTGCTAGAAAATCTCACAGATCAATCCTTACTGTGAGACAAGTGATAAATTGACAAACCAAGTGATTGATCTAAGGTTTGAATATGAACAAATCCATAAAAATATTCTGAATTTATTACCTGGAATGAATTTGATGAGGGAAGAAAGGTTGATCTACCAAAAATAGAAGAATCCCAAAAAGACATTCTATTTGCAGATTGGGATACACAGTTAAAGAAGGCAGAAAGGGCGGTAATGACAGCAGCAAGTGTATCAAATAGTATAGTTGAGGCTGTTAATGAAAACCTCCAAGTGCCGACCTTGTCAAAGAATGCATACCAGGGGCTCTCCCAGATATCAAACAACTGGAACAACAGTGGAAACAAACAGCTCAGACCAAAGAAGAAGCAATCAAAGAGTTGACCAAACTGGATTGGGAGACATACTAGCAGTATTTGATAAAACCACATAGCCAGTGGATGACTCTGCGTTGCTTAACTACCTATGCAAAAAAAATGGTGTCAGCTCTATCAGATGCCATATTTGCAGGACAGTTAAAATCCACAATCGCCCAGCCACCCCAGGTCAAACCAATTATCGATGTTTGCAATATAAAAGATCAAGTTATCTGACTAAGATGATTCAAGTTGAAAGAAGCTTGTGATTAGTTTAATTCTATTTTTAGTTTTATTTTTTCTTACTCTGAGGAAGGTTGTTTGAAACCTCCTCAGATTTGTTTGTAATAATCTATTTTTGAGGCATGTATTAGAGTATTTAAACCCCTCTCATGCATTTATAAAGGGGTCCAGGATTTTATCAAAAACACTTTACAAGAAATTACACTTCTGTATTTTTGTGAAGGTTTTGATGAAATTATTGGAACATGATCTATTTTTCTTTGATATCGAGTATGCTCTACTGAAATTGCATTTTTGTACTCTTAGAGTGTATTTGATTGGATGAAATTGGATCAATATTGCGGAGCCCGTGAGTAGGACCTTTCATATATGGTACTTTTATCATATGATTGTGTTTTATTTTTTCATTAGCAATACTCTTTCTTTGATTGTCTTATGTATGAAAATTTGAGTTATAGTTCTACATTATTGCACTTTTGTATGATGTTTTAGCATTGATTCTGTATTGAATACGTGAACAATTAGTATATGTGATAATATTTTCTCAATTGTTTTGTCTAACTATTTATCCAAAGCAATTATCATTAACGATTTCATTTCTTTTGGCAATTGAATGATCTTTATTACCAATTTCTTTGAGACATCTCTGTAGATCGCATATTTCAGTTTATTCCCGGGTATATTTATAGTCAGATAATGTTAGATTAAGATATATGCATGTGTTTATTATTTAGATTAGATTATACTGAGTTGAATCATTCTCCGTTATATCTTATATCACCCCAACAACAATATCAAATCAATCCTCTCTAGGAAATTGGTCCCATTATCCCCAGTCAAAGCCACTATACCAAATGGAAAAGGAGTTGCTTTAAAGGTCTAGACCGGGTTGTTATCGCCCATGTTGTCGCAACGATTTTCGAGGCTTCAATAGGTCCAAAACTTTTCTAATAGAGAAAAGATTACCTTTGAACTCCATAAGGCTCCCCCCCATGTCAAGATTAATGGGATACTTATTGTGAGAAAAGGGCCATAGAGGAATCTGTATTGTTTATAGTCATGCCTACTTGGGACTATTTTAGGGATGCTATTAAGGAACAATATTGTCTTGTTAGAAGCTGCAAAGGCTAATACATTATTGGGAATGTGTTATATTTTTTGCATGACTGCCCTCATGCATGGTATGTTGTATTGGGTGTAGCAAGGGGGTCATATGTGGGGGGGGGGGGGATATAACCCCCTTCCAAGGGGTTTGTAGGGGGTGTAGCCCCCTACATAAGGTTGGGGGTAGCACCCCGAAAAGAAAAAAATGGTGAATTTTTGCATCCCTGGTTTTTCAAGCACATGGTGGTTTTTCACATGGTTTTGTAGGTCCGATCAAAGGAACTATGGTAATATTCTAATCCTAGATTAATGGATTGGGTTTTATGAATTTTATGGAATGTATATAATGTATTGTCACATTGTAAGGGAACATAATGAAAAATCAATATACTTTTTTCAGTTTTTGGTTCTAGGAGAAAATTATCTATGTAAATTCTCTATGATTGTCATTCTATATTTTTTGTTTTTTAAGAATTTGTTTGTAGGTATTATCTATATAGAGTTAAAACATGCATACATGATATGGACCACACTACGATAGGAGACGGACCAAACATTTCCATAGTTCAAAAATATCTTCCATACCTTGCACACCAAGCTAGGTATCGCAGATTTTGAGCAACATTTGGTGCTAAAGTACTGTGGTTTTCTGTAAAAATACATCCATACAGAAATTAAGTTCTTAAACATTTCCTTACTTGGCACAAAATATCGATATGCTATCAAAATCAAGAAAAAATTTAAACAAAAGATGTGATACTTTGGATTTGTAAATCGCTCGCAATAGAAGTAGGGTAAGGGCACCCCCAAATCATAGAACAAAGGAAAGAGTTATGGTGGAACACCCCATGAGAACCCATCTAATTCATAAACAAATAATGGTAATGGGAAGACAAAGAAAGACACAGGAAAGTGGTGTGAATTCCAAAATAGCCCCTCCCATAACACCAATCAATGTCATGCAAGGCAGTCATTGGTGGTCGAGCTGAAAGGCTCAAATTTAGATGTGGGTTCTGAATGTGAATAAAACCTAAGAAAGGGGAAGTATATCATTGATGCATAACCTAGTGCCATTATTCCACCACCATGGTCCAACAAAGTTAACCTAAAGATCCGAAGGAAGGTAAGAACCTCTTCCACTCACATATGTGGGTGAAGGGTGCTTCACTACATTTCATTGTTGATAGTGGAAGCCAAAATAACCTCATCTCTGCAAGGGTCACCAAGAAGTTAGACTTGTTAACAAAACCAAACCCACAAACATACACCATCAGGTGGCTCCATCAAGCGTGAGATCTTTGTGTCAACCAATAGCTTCACCTACCCTACAACACCAAGCCCTTCAAGGATGAGGTATTGTGTGATATTTCTCCCCTTGAATTTTGTGATGTTATTTTATGCCAACCATTCTTGTGGAAGTGCCATGTTGTATATGAGTCTAGACATCGTATTTTTATTATTAGTTTGGGTGGGTAACTATACAAGATACCGTAGGTAGCTTCACCTATGATCGTTTCTTTGATCTGTATTATGAAATAAAATAAGGTCGTCTCCCAGACCGGGAAATTTGTCCTCTCCTTCATTTTCTCTCAAAGGAGAAGATTGTGACCACATCTATGGCCTCCACATGGTAGAAGAAAGTGGACAAAGTCATGGAAGAATACAAAGACATCTTCTCCTCACCCACTGAGGTACCTCTATGTTGTCAAGTCAAGCATTCAATTGATCCAACCCCAATGCACCTCTACCCAATAGGCCAATATATCATTGCTCTCTTCTAGAAAATGAGGAAATCAAGTGCCATATCCATGAGATGCTCCAGAAAGGGCACAATTGACCAAATTATTCACCTTGTGGAAGCCCAATTATACTCATACAAAATAAAGATGGACCTAGCAACTTTGAATTGATTACTAGGCCCTAAACAAAATCACACTTAGGAACCGGTAATCAATTACCCAGATTGAAAACCTTCTTGACCAACTCAAGGGGACCAAATACTTCAGTAGGATTGATTTGAAATTTGGTTACCACCAAGTCCCAAGAACCAACTGATATATGGAAGACTACTTTCAAGTCCAAGGAGACTCTTTTTGAATGGTTTGATGAATGCCCCAACAACTTTCATGACGCTTATGTATGATATCTCAATGTTTCCTTTCACCAATTCGTTTATGGTTTTATATTTGGATGGTATCCTCATCTTTAGCAAGATTTGGGTAGAACACTTGCATCATATGCAACATGTCCTTTGCACACTATGGCAGCACAAGATATGCGATAACTTGGAAAAATGCTCCTTCTACATGAATAAGGTCCAATATAAAGGCTACATTATTTATGAGCAAGGTGTGCATGTGGATCCATCCAAGATCCAAGCAATTTGGGATTGACAAAACCCTACGACTCTAAGAGATATTCGTAGCTTCTTGGGCCTTGTTACATTCTACCAAAGGTTCATGATGTAGTTATCTTATATCACTTGGCCCTTAATTCAAGTGACAAATGGAGGATCATTAGTGATTTTGGGAGCTACTTTGTAGGACCATGCCAGATTTGGAGCAATTTGTGGAGCAAATAGTGGGAAAACTAGGAGAGGTCATAACTTCTTCAATTTTCCACCAAATTGGATGCAAAAAGAGGCTATATGGCCATTTTTGGACATTATGAACTCATTGGAGTAGGTTTCAGAAGCATTTGAGCATTGTAAACACAAATTTTTACACTTTTGATCATAATAGAGAGGCCCAAGCCATTAGAAGCTAGACCAAGGAGACGTAGCCCAGGAGGGGTGAACTCCTTTATCATGTGCTTGTTGTAATGTGTTTTTGATGATGTTTTCTATATGCTTATGCTTCTGTTCAGTCTCTTATTTATGTTTAATTTCTCATAAAATTAACATAAAAGCTCATCATTTCACTTGCAAAAATTCATGAATCCTTAAGCACAATGGAAGAATTTTGTTTCTAATCTGAGGAGGATCTTAGCACAACAATCTAATATTCTAAATAAGATCATTTTGGTATCATAGCTCTAGTTTTTCTTTGTGAAATAATGATTTAACTATTTTCAAATTTATGTCATGCTTACAAGGTTAAAACTCAAAAGAGGGGAAGGGAAACTGGTTAGAAGCCTTGAATTTGGGTCAAGGGGGGAAGGAGAACAAGGTTGCCACAATCTCCAACACCAGTTCATCCTCGAGTTGCAGTTGAGACTCCAGAGATCATGTCTCAGGAAGGAGAACCTAAAAACATGATAGAAGATGATAAGACCTTTAGAAAGACTTTCTTTGATATGACAGAGATGGTGAAGGTCCTCTATGAAAAGAGGAATACTAGGTTGCAAGGGGAAAGTTCCAAACCTCCCAAAGGAGAAGGTTCTTTAGGAGGAGGTAATGGAAATGGAGACAAATCTCCACCCTCTCCACCATCTTATAATTCATCTTCTTCTTCACAAGAATCTTCACCCTCTTCCACTAACACAAACCTTACTCATACTCATCATCATATTTCAAAAGGAACTTGTAAATCACCTTTTTTAAAACTTGATGTTAAACTTGAGTTGCCCATGTATAATGATGAAGTGAATGCAGAGAATCTTGGTAATTGGATTCATCAGTTGGAGGTCTATTGCAGGATTCAAAACCTTCAAGAGGATGACATAAATATTCAACTAGCTTCCTTGAGAATGGAGGGTGCAACACTAGTATGGTGGGAATCAAAGACCCAAGAGGAGATTAAAAAACACAGTAAGATCTCAATTTCTTGTAATGATTTCATTTTTGCAATCAAAATACAATCTTACCCTCTAGCTTATATGTATAAAGCCATCATGAATTGGCAGAAATTTAGACAACTTAAAGGTAAAAATGTGCAAGATTACACCCAAGAATTCAGAAAAAGGTCTTTGATGTTAGGTGTAGATTTGCAATCATAGGACACGTTTCCGAAGCACATAGGGGGTTTACACAGTTACCTTAAGCATACTATCTTAATGTTTAATCCCAATAATCTAAATGATGTGTGTGTGCAAGCCACCCATCTTGAGGCAAGAGGGAAAAACACTCCATAAGAAGGTAGTAAAAATCCATTTAAGAGTAAAGGAAAGGAAAAGGCTTTCAAAGGGAAGGCAAAGAAAAATGCATCTATCAAAAAAGAAGGAGAGAAAGTTACATGAAAACATTGTTCTAGAGAGGGTCACAATGAAGCTCATTGTTGGAAGCTTCATCCTGAAATGAGACCAAAGAAAAACAACAACAAGGGAAAAAAAAAACAACTACAACCACTCAACAAGATTTGGGATCCGATTCGGGCAATGAAACTAAAATCACATCCATGGAGTTGAAAGGAAAATAATCCATTGCTAGCACTAGTTCTTCAAACTCACAAAATGAAACTCCAAATGAAAAAAGGAGAATAGAAATTTTTCACATAAGGGTGATATCAAAACACAACAAGATTGATACGCTGTTTGATAACATCTCTCAAGCCAATCTTATCTCTAAAAACATTGTCAAAAGTTTAAATTTGGAAAACGTTCCACATCATAAATTGTATCCACTTGGATGGGTGTGTAACAATGTGAAATTGCAGGTTACGAGAAAGTGTAAACATAAATTTTCCAATACTGCAAATTTCATAGATGAAGTGGAGCTTAACATTGTGTCGTTATATATCTGTGGCATAGTTTTGGGCAGCCCATACCTATATCATAGAAAAGTTATCTTCCATAGACATGAAAACAAATATCACTTATTCAAAGGTGGATTATAATATATTGTGAGAGCTCATACCAAGAAAATTAATCGTTCGCTTTTAAATGCAAGGCAGATGAAAAGACTAGTGAATTTGAGCAAGAATTTTGTGCTTCTAATGATCAAACCCAAGGATGATGTTTATAATGAAGCTTTTAAATGGTGTGATTCGAATTTGAAATCTGAATTGGTTGATGTAGTTAACCAATATGACTAGATGTTTAAGGAACCAAAGAGATTAAATCCCAAGAGAGGAATCCAACATGAGATACAGTTGCAGCAAGATTGTCCTCTTCCTAACATTGGCATGTACATGATGTCAATGATGGAAAGTGCATAAATTAAGAAGAAAATTCAAGATTTGTTGAAGAAAGGGATCATCAGACCATATTCCTCGTTGTGTGGTTCACCTATTGTCTTTGTGCCAAAGAAGGATGGAACATGGCGCGTGTGTGTGGACTTTCGTGCATTAAACAAAATTACAGTAAAGAATCGTTACCCATTACCCAGAATAGATGATTTACTTTATCAATTGAAAGATGAAAAGTATTTTACTAAGTTGGAATTAAGAAGTGGCTACCATTAAATTAATAGCTGAAGGAGACATTTGGAAGACAACATTCAAAACAAAACAAGGTTTGTTTGAATGGCTAGTTATGTCGTTTGGTTTATGTAATGCTCCCGCTACATTTATGCATGTGATGAATGATGTATTGAGACTATTCCTTGATGAGTTTGTCATAGTCTACTTAGATGACATCTTAATTTTCAGTAAATCTTGAGATGAACATGTCATGCATGTAATAAAAGTACTTGATGTCTTGAAAAAAGAACAGTTGTATCTTAAGATGTCAAAGTGCGAGTTTAGAAAAACTTCTTTAGTTTACTTGAGTCATATTGTTGGAGGAGGTGAGTTGAAAATAGATCCCTCCAAGGTTGATTTCATTGTGAATTGGCCAAGGCCCAAGACAATTACAGAGGTAAGAAGATTTTTGGAAGCATCACAATATTGGAGGAAATCCATTGCTAATTTTCCTCTTAAAGCAGCTCCTTTGCATGCGTTGACAAGTGTGAAAAAGGTTTTTTAGTAGGGAGGCAAACAACAAAATTCCTTTGATGCATTGAAGGAAAATATCAATACAACTCCAGTACTTTCACTTCCAAACTTCAGATAGTTGTTCGAGATTCATATTGATGCTAGTGACTACGCTATGGGTGCAGTCCTCATGCAACATGGTAAGCCTATCTGTTTTCATTCGGAAACTTTTAATGGTGTAGTGATTAACTATCCTACATATGATGAGGAATTGTATGCATTGGTGAAAAGTGTGAAAAAATGGAAACACTACTTGATGGGTAAAGAAACAGTCATTCAGATTGATCATCAACCATTGCAATACTTTCAATCACAATCAAAGTTGTAGCAATCAAGGCACTTCCGATGGAGGGGTTTCTTCAACAATTCCACTTGGTAATTAGGTATAAGAAAGGTATCTACAATAAAGTTTCTGGTATGCTTTCTAGGCCTATTGTTAGTGCAACTAATTTTCTCAAGCATTATTATGTTTTACATGAAAATTATATTGAGAAATATGCATCAGCTAATGACTTTCAAGAAGTTTATGGCAGATAGAGTCAAGGTAACAAGTAGAGGAATTGGATTTTCATTTGCATGATAACTTACTGGACCATCTTGGCAAGCTTTGTATTCCATAAGGAGAAAGAGTTAACATCATAAGAGAGGCATATACTTCTCTTATTGTTGGTCATTTCGGTGTAAGTAAGACGGTGGCACATCTACAGAGGTATTGTTATTGGCCCCGTATTCATGAAAGTGTGTCTTCTTTTATTAAAGGATGTTCATTATGTGAAAATAGTAAGCCTAGCAATAGGAAGTTAGGATTGTACACACCACTTCCAGTTCCTACACGACCATGGGAGAGTGTTTCTATGGATTTCGTAGGAGGTCTTCCATTGTCAAAAAGAATTCATGATTATTTGTATGTAGTTGTGGATAGGTTCAGAAAAATGTTTATTTTGATGCCATGTAAAAAGCAAGTTACAACTGAACAAACTGCTCAGTTATTCTTTCAGAATGTTTTGGTGCATTTTGGATTTCCCACATCTATTGTTAGTGATCGAGATTCTCGCTTTTTTGGGAATTTTTGGTCAAGCTTGTGGGGATTCATGGACACCAAATTGAAAAATAGTACATCCTTTCATCCGCAAATAGATGGTCAAACAGAAGTGGTGAACAAAACAATGATACATCTTCTCTGTCGGTATTGCAGCAAGCATCCTAAGTTGTGGGACGAATATTTGCACTATATTCAGCATGCTTACAACTGAGCCAAGCACTCTTCAATGCAAACTTCACCATTTTAGGCATGCTTGGGATACTTTCCTAAATCTCCTTTGGATTTTATTTTTGGGAAATATGTTGCTATTGAAGTTCATAGCGACATAACAAAGCAAGATTGAACAAATCCAGTTGGTACACCAGAAGGGTCAAGAACAACTTGAGAAAAGCCAAGGCAAGTACAAAGAAAGGCACAAAAAGCATCGTCAAGATCAAAAGTTCCAAGTTGGTGATGAATTTTGGCTTCACATTAACAAACAGAGGCTACAAGGATAAGGTAAAAAGTTAAAACCAATTAGATATTTTCCATTCATAATTTTGGAAAATATTGGTAACAATGCCTTCAGGATTGATTTGCCTTCATATATGCAAATTTATGCTATTGTTAATGTTGAGAATTTAAGGTTGTATGAGCCTCCTTTGATTGAAGATAAAGGAGAAAATAATCAAATTCCATCTATTGAAGAATTTTATCCAGAATTCCTTGATGAGCTTCAGCAAGACACTATACTTGACAGAAGAACAAGGACATAAAAAATGGGAAGTATCAATTATCTTTGAGTGCGGCTCAAGGGTACAAATCCTTTAAAAGTCAAATGGATAGAGGTTGGAAATGTAAGGGAACTATGCCCTCAACTACTGGACAATTGAGAGTGGTCCTTTTGGGGTCCAAAAGGCTTCCAGTTGGGAGGAGTGATCAGGTGCTCAAAATTAGGCTCAAAACTCGAAGTGTCAGAATCTTGATAAACTTAGCTTTATATTGAAGATATCATCACTATGATTCCAACGGTGTGAACGACACTCAAATCCAAGCTTGTATGAATATGTTAGAGAAAGTCAAATTTCAAGTTTGAATTGGACATATGGCAGGAAAAGATGACGTGGCAAGGCCCTTTAGCAAATGGGGAAGCACCAAGTGGCAGGCATCCATTGGCCCTCGCATTTCGCAAATCACATATCGTAGGCGGGTTGTGTTAAATAATAGGCCCCAAGAAAGGTTGGGGTTCCGATGTGATAAATCACAACACACTTCGCAACAGGGAAGGCATTACAGAAATCAACCCTCATCATACCCGGGTTGTGATGCGATAATCGCAATTGTAGATCACAATCGCACACCATAGAAGGAAGAGTCCCGCATTATGTTACCCGTCGGTTCTCCACTAATTTCTATTTGCGAAAGGATCCTGGATGTTGTGCGACTAAGGGTTATAGTTAATAGTACCATTGGGTCCGCCATATCGCAATCACACATCAGCCCGCAACATTCACAAACCATAAGCCCATTGGTTTTCCCCTGATTGCAATTTGCAATATGACAGTCAGTGCTGACAGATTATGGACCACTGTAGGGTGAAATTTTCTCTTAGTTAGTGCTTTTGGGAGCTAATTTGTAGGATCATGTCGAATTTGGAGCAATTTGTGGAGCGAATGGTGGTAAAACTAGGAGAGGTCATAATGTCTTCAATTTTCCACCAAATTGATGCAAAAACAGGCTAGATGGCCATTTTTGGACATTCTAAACTCATTGTAGCAAGTTTCAGAAGCATTTGAGCATTGTAAATACATATTTTTACACTTTTGAGCATAATAGAGAGGCCCAAGCCATTGGAAGCTGGACCAAGGAGATGTAGCCCAGGAGGGGTGAACTCCTTTATCATGTGCTCATTGTAATGTTTTTTTGATGAAGTTCTGTACATGTTTATGTTGTTATTTAGTCTCTTATTTATGTTTAATTTCTCATAAAATTAACATAAAAAATCATCATTTCACTTGTAAATATTCATGAATCCTTAAGCACAATGAAAGCATTTTGTTTCTAATTTCAGGAGGATCTTAGAAAAAAATATAATATTCTAAATCAAATCACCCACCTATGATAAGGATATGTACTCCATCGTGCAAGACTACCGTCAATGGAAGCATTATATTCCAAGGAAGGATACGATCATCCACATTTATCACAGGCCTCTACAATTTATGCAGAAACAAGGGAAGTTATAGAATGAGAGCCATAAAAAATGGTCCACATACCTACAAAACTTCTATTCGAATAATAAATATAAGGAAAGTAGTGCCAATCATGATGTAGAATGCCTCAACCAACCCCTAATTGTGATAGTAATCGTAGTTCTTAACTCTTGTGGGCATGATACCTCTATGTGGCCACAATTATACAACAATGAATCGCAATTCACTACGACATACTAGATGTTGATGGAAGGAAATAAAATTCCATAATTCCACCTCCAAGATGCATTATTGTACTACCTGGGCCAACTTTATGTTCCTTAAAGTGAGCATGCCATGCTGATTTGGGAAGCACATTATAATAGAGTGGTAGGGCACTTTAGTGTGGAGAATATTGTAGTAGTACTTCAACAATATTTCTATTAGCCAAATTTTTGACAAGATGTTTAGTGATATATCATATTATGCACCTCTCATACCATTTCTAAACCAATCATCAAAAGATATGGTTTTTACACTCCTCTACTTACCTCAGTCAAGCCCTGAGAGTCAATCTCCATAGATTACATGTCACTTTTTCCATCCACCAAGCATGTTAATGATTGTGTGTTTATGGTGGTCGATCAATTCTCTTAGATGGACATTGTGGCACCTTTCCAGAAGAGAATCACAGCTAAATCCACTACTAAACTCCTCTTTTAGTGTGTTTGGGATAATTTTGGGCTACCTTGTACCATTATTACAAATAGGGACAAAAAGTTCCTCAGCACCTTTGGGTCCAACCTACGGTATCTCATGGATACAAAGTTGACCAAATTGACTACCTTTTATCCCCATTCAGTTGGATAAACATAAGTGGTCAGGGAAAATTTTAAGAACCCCCCCTAAATTTACATGTATAATAAATGTGCGAATCTCCATGGTATATAGGAAAAATGGAAGGCGATTTTATCAATAATATGATATGTAAATATAATTTTTTGGCGAATCTCTCACCAGGCATGGCGAATATTTTACTCAATTATAAAATCTTGTGTTTATTGAATACACAAATGAAATCATTGCATTTCTTTAAAATATCTTTTGAAATCAAAATTACCGAAATTACATATCGATAATCTAGTGGTGTAAGATAAAATTCACCCGTGCCATTCA
>APFE031644918.1:75038-97544 GCA_000404065.3 Pinus taeda
AAAAGTTACAATCAAGTGAAGGAAGATGTCCAGTCAGATGACATCCAAAAGATAAGTCAAAAGGAGGATGGCAGAAGAATTATTGAGGTCAAAGAAATTTTTGGAAAGGGAGAGATTCATTCATATGAATATGGAACAAAGAGTTTACTCGGGAAAACTGATGAAGCTAATACAAACCAAATGGAGAATCTTATGAAGACCTTGGTGTCTCATAGTTTTGAAACTAATATTTTGTGTGTAAATGCAGGATACACTGAAGTAAGGAAACTGCTTAATGTTGTCATAAGGGAAAGTAAAAGAAAAGATATGATTTTTCAGAAGTTAGAGGAAGGAAATTCACATAATCTTGTGATGCAGAGGAAAGAACGGCTGTTAAACATAGCTGTAGTGAATTATGCAGATATTAGACAACTATTGAGGACTGAAGCCAAAAGAGAACAACTACTGAAGGTTGATATAGAAGACTGATGTTAAACAGTTATTGAAGATTATTGACCTTGAAGAAAGCCAAAGTAAAGAAGGACTATATGGAAAAGAAGTTATCAAAAATGTTGGCATAATGAGGAAACAGGGTAAAACATTTGTGTTTAATGAATTGATTGATTCCAATGAAGATTTATATGCAGAAACAAGGCAATGTGAAGTCAATCTGAAAGAAGGAATTGATTCTGAAGATTAGATCGAAGTAAGGAAGGATGAGATCAAAATGTCTCAGAAAGATGGAATGATGTTAAATTTACAGTATGAAATTGTTGAACTAGAGATGAGTTAAAGGGATGATAGTAACATGATTACTATTGTACCATCGGGAGTTATTGATGAAAAAGAGGCTGAAGATGACATTTTAGAAGCAGGCAAATATGATGCCATGATCCTTGAGGGTGTAGAAATTAAGTTACTAGAAGAAGAGGTATTCCGAGTACCTAAGAAAGTAGTTAGAATTCTTAGTTTTCAAGAAATTTGTGGAGTTGTAGGTATGCTGGGAATTGAAGTAAGAAGTGATGAAGTCATGAATGAGAAACCAGAAGAAGGAATTGGAATTATTGTAGGGGATCAATGGAGAAGGCATTTGTACATTTCAGAAATGTATATGGAACAATATTGGCACAGGGATTATGATTTTCTTATGTGGGAACACATCCAGTTACAGAAGAATAGTATTCATCATCCGAGAAGTGAAGTGGACAAAGAAATTGATGAGTTGTGGACACTCATACAACAACATTCCAATAAACTAAATAGAGGACAAAAGAAAGAAGGAAGATTGGCTAGACAGAATGAAACAGGTGAAGGTAATGGTAAATTGCAAATTAAAGTGTGGAAGCCTGACATAAATTGTGATGATGATAAAAAAGAAGTAATATATATGAAAAAGACAGTAGCAGACAGTGAGAGCATAGCTAATGAGGCAATACAGCATAAAGTATGGAGACCTGAAGAACGACAACAAACAATAGCAGTAACCAAGGACAGACTATCAAACAAAGTATGGGATCTGGGAGGACACAGATCAGAAGAAAATGATCAGGAGATCATGATTATTTTAACCTTGGGAGTATGATGCAGGAGCATGTAGGCCTAACCAGTAATGTGATGGTGTGGTCACATGTTGTGGCTAATGAAAGTTTGGAGGAAAACTTGGTTGTTTAATTTTATTAGTTGTAAAGTATGTAAGTAGTTAATTATTGCCTAATTCTGAACAGAATTGGGAAATAAGTGGCAAGTGATCCTCCCTGCGTGGAGATCAAGCCAATTAGCTATATTGATTAGTTAGAGTAGGATGTGATTTCTAAAAATATTGTGAAGTCCTTCATTTGTGGAAGGAGATGGTTAGATAGAACATATATGTATTTTCCTTCTTTTCTGAAACAAAAAGAAGAGACAAAGCGAGAGAGGATTCACGAGGGAATTGTAAGCTTGCGGGCAGATTAGGAACAAAGGCCACTAATTTATAGAATCAGGCTAGAGAGGAAAGATTCAAGAGAGGATTGATTAGAGCGAGAGCAAGTATAGTGTGTGGATTGTATTTTGATAATATAGATCTTTCATTTGTGTAATTGGGCTAAGGCAAGACTCTGTGATTATCTGATTATGAATGAATGTTGTTGTGTTTATGATTGATTATCGAGCCTGCGGAATTCCTTGTATAATTTCAGATTCTTTGTATTCAGGTCGGGTGAATATCCATTTGTTTTGTTATGTTTAAACGCATAATCGTATGATTGATAGAAGTCGGAGATTTATTTTAAATATCATTGTTTGATGCGGGTCGGCGAAGTCTATTTACATAGGTTTTGGTTCTACGAGCGCAAATCCCATTTACACTAAGAATCGTCACAAAACATAGAACTAGATCTAAAATCCAGATTTAAAATTTTATAAAATGTGGCTTATATCCATATCGGATCTGTAAGAATATCGAATCGGTGTTTTAGAGCGGACAAAACCTGGCTTGGAGGAATGCAACTATGCGATATGTGATTAAATCGTATCCGTTAGATTGCGATCAACCATGGTCGTTGGATCGCGGAAGTGGTTTTGTAACAGTACATGGTAATTTGGGTGGCTCAAGAGTCGTAAGCTGTATTGAAGGATAGTCACCCGATCCCATTCACCCTTCGACACGTAGCAGTGAGGATGAATAGGGAAACCGCTTTATCGGGCGGTTAATCCCCATATCAATTGTCCACCCAAAAAAAGATGTGGGCCGTTGGATCCACTACGCGTAGATCGACGGTGGAGAATCGGTGCGTCAATTTAAACATTCAAAGTGAATGCTGACCATTGGAATGGAAAAGGGAATGAACAGTGGAGATCAGTGATCGAAGCGTGCAATAGGAATGTGATGGACCAAAGGACGAATCTGCCAATATATAGAAACAGGCTTATAAATATTTGAGATCCAGGTATATGTGTGGAGTGGAGTTTCCCATGTATTTCCCATGTTTCTATGTATTGCAAATAAAAAGTGTTGATTGGGGGTGTTAAGGCAAAAAGTGGAATAAAACACTTACAATAGTGTTGTGGAGTCCCGATAATTCAAGTGGTCCCGTTTCCTAAATAAAAAGCACTAAGCTACACTTCTGACATGTATATGTGGGCATGGAGCTTTAAAGGTTTATAAGGGTGAAATAGTCCCGATAAGATGTTAGGGTGTGGCAACCATATGGTTGCATCAACAATCAAATGAGATTAGAAATCAACATCTACACTGAAATCAATGCATTTAGTGCAAGCAATCAAATAGGATTAGAATACACATCTACACTGAAATCCATGCATCCAGTGCAAGCAATCAAATAGGATTAGAAATCCACATCTACATTGAAATCCATGCATCTAATGCAAGCAAAGAAATAGGATTAAATCAACATCTACACTGAAATCAATGCATCTAGTGCAAGCAATCAAGTATAATTAGAAACCAACATCTACACTGAAATCAATGCATCTAGTGCAAGGAATCAGATAGGATTAGAAATCATCATCTACACTGAAATCAATACATCTAGTGTAATAAATCTTCTTCCCTTTATCCCCTATCCATCTAATCTTGAAAAATATTTTTAATTTTAATATTTTACAGTCTCAATATTAACAACATCTAATCCATCTAATGCAAGCAATCAAATAGGATTAGAAAACAACATCTACATTGAAATCAATGTGTATAATGCAAGCAATCAAATAAGATTAGAAACCAACATCTACATTGAAATCAATACATCTAGTGAAAGAAATCACACATAATTAGAAATCAACATCTACACTAAAATTAATGCATCTAAGTTCGCAAGATATCAAATAATATTAGAAATCAACATCTACAATGAAATCAATGCATCTAGAGCAATCAATCAAATAGGATTATAAATCAACATCTAAACTGAAATCAATGCATCTAGTGAAAGCAATCAAATATAATTAGAAATCAACATTTGCACTGAAATTAATGCATCTAGTGAAATCAATCAAATAAGATTATAAATCAGCATCTAAACTAAAATCAATGCATATAGTGCAAGAAATACTATTCCCTCTCTCCCTCCCATCTATATATATATCTCCATCCATCTCTCCTTCTTTGTATCTCTATCTCACCTCCCCAAACACACACACACTCTCTCTCCATATCTATCTTTCTATCCCTCCCTCTCTCTATCTCTCTCTTCTTCCCTCTCTTCACCTCCCATCTATTTCTCTATCTCCCTCTGTCTCTTCTTTGTCTCTCTATATCACCCCCAAAACATACACACTCTTTCTCCATATCTATATATCCCGCCCCCCCGCTCTTCCTCTCCCTCTCTCTTCCACTTCACTCTCTCTCCCCCTCGTCTCTCTCTTCCCTCCTACTCTCCTGTCTCCCTCTCTTTCTATCTCCCTTGTCACTCCCTCTCTCTCTCCACCTTTCTCTCTCTCTATGTATTTATTCTTACCTCCCTCTCTCTTTCCCTCCAACTCCATCTCTCTCTCCCTCCCTCTCTTGTTCTCTCTCTCACATTCTCTCTCTCTCCCTCCCTCTCCCCTTCTCTCTCTCACGTTATCTCTCTCTTCCTTCCTCTCTCTCCCTTTCTCTCTTACCTCCCTCTCTCTCTCTCTCCCTCGTTTCTCTCTCTCTTCACCCTCTAACCCTGTCACTATCTCCCTCCCTATCTCCTTCTCTTCCCCCTTCCTTCCATCTCTCCTTCTTTTTCTCTCTATCTCACCCCAAAACATACACACACTCTCTCTATCTTTCCCTTGTCACTCCCTCTCTCTCTCTCTCCACTCTTCTCTCTCTATGTCTTTCTTCATTTTATCTCCATATCTCCCTTGTCACTTCGTCTATCTCTCCACCTCTAACACTTTATGTCTCTATTATTCCCTCCATATATATATCTAGAGTTAATATATATAATGATATATTTATATATATCATTATATAACAAATTTAATATCATACTAAATTTAATATTGTATTAATCCAAAGTTATTAAATGTAATAATATTAATATTAGATTTAATAATGGTTTTATGGCATGATAACAAAATTATAATAAAACTATACATCAAACTAATATTTTCAAATATTAGAACTTTGATGTGGAAATATTTGTCTTTAAAGACTTTAATATATCTATAGGATATGGTTTTCCCCTTTAAAGATTCATTTTACAAATATTTAATGAAAAGAAATATTAAAAAATCTTGGAGCAGGATTTTCGATTCTTTGTGTTGAATCTTTAGTAAATATGAGTACAAATGTTTAATATTTTACCTAATTTGGAATTTTTAATGTGGTAATTTTTTTTGTTAAAAGTAAATTTATGATCCATTCAATTTCACGTATATGATAAAGGATCTATTAAACGCATGAGATAATTTATTATCCATTCAAATTATATATAATATACATAGTTATATATTAATAATTAATCTTAGTCCATTAATAAGATTAAAAGGTTATATATAATTTAAGATTCAAGCTATTTGAGGACGTGACATACTTACACATCGGGGTCATACTGGGCTCTAGAATACCCCTTTTAGCGCAATTAAAAAACCATTTAAAATATGAAGAGGTGAAATAAAACTAACTAGTCATACTTGAAAAGGGAAATAATCACTCCCACTATATCAACATAAGACAAACATTTACTTTTGATTTCAACTTGCCTCAAAGTACTTTGCTGAGTGGAAAGGCATTAGAACTAAAAGGGAAAAGGGTAAAAGCTAAAAGGGTAGGTGTAGAAATGTTGAGAAACCATGAAAATAACATTTTTAATAAAACTTAAAGCAATTAGGTTGTAAGTCATAGTTGTGAGTAGAAATTTAGATTCAATAAAAATGATCTAAAATTAGATATTAAAGTTTTTTTACTATGTGTAAATATCAAATTTTTTATATACTATTTTGTAAATATAAAAATATAACAATTTAATTTAAAATAAATAACTATAATTTAATTTAAAATGAATAATTATTATTTAGTTTTTTTTTTAAGGAAACGAGCAGGGATATTTATATTAATAAAAATTGGGCGAGGGCCTAGAACTCTTACATTTGGTATATGTAACAAAAAATATATCTCATCATAATAAACGGATAGTTTACTAGTCCTTGAAATTGCAAACTAGATCAGACAAAAAAGGAAACTGATATATATTCTACAAAAAGTTCCAAGCATAAGTTTACATTTATAAAATAGCATCACTTATAAGTAAAAGTGACAAGAACTGACCACATATCCAAAAATACAGCCAAGTGGCAGACAAGAATCACCTGGTGTTGTGACCGTCCTCATCAAGTCCTCTTAGGCGATAAAGCCTTTTATGGTATGCAGGAGCCCTAGGACCATTGCTACCATGTGGTACTCTTGTTACATTGATGAGGAAACTTCCAATGCAGCCACCCGATCACTAAGAAGATGGATATCATCCTTCAAATCATCCAAAGATTCATCCATTTTGGCATGGTGGGAAAGCAATTTTGCCTCTAGGAAGAGTTGAAATGAACACCTTTGTCACTCTACCGTGTCTTGAAGCCTATGAATAAAAAGAGTAGAGCTTGAGAGGCATCCAATAAGTTGTCAACCACAACTGCCACCTTGATGTTTTCATGAGGGTATGAATTTCCTTCCATTCTAAATTGGAAGATCATAATTCTGTAAGGCGGGGCAAGAGTAAACACAGGAGGATTACAAGCCAAGGCACAAAGAAAAACAACAATATCCCATTGTGAGAGTCGAAGGCCCGAAAGGATTAATATATAAAGGAGGCCCAAGGTCTGGCATGAGCCAACCCACAACGATAAGACCCAATTATTCATATATAATTCCGAGTGCAGAGGAGCGACATCGAAGGGATTCCAGCGACAAAAGAATTAACTTCATTCCCTGGTGAAATGCATCAAACACCTCAACCCACTGAAAATGTAAAAACCCAATCTTCATGCCAATTAAACAGACAAAACCTTCATTAAGAATTGAAGCCAGAGAAGGTAGCCACTTATGCCGCTAGAAGACACTTGGAATGAGAATTTATAATCCAAGACTAGAGATAAGGGAGGGTTGACTAGGAAAAGTAATTGAGTTGGGCCTAATAATCCACTAATGGATCTTGTTTGTTCTTCGACATCCACATAATTTTTTGTGGATAGAGAAGGAAGCGGGGAGCTTGCTCCCTTCTTGTAAATTTTTTTATTTGAGTGCTTAGCATGTCAATGGATCGACAAGAAATCCCATCTCTGCTTTAGATCTATTTCTCCTTGACTCATGGTGACACCCTTTTTGGCTACCTCAACGACCTCCAAATTTAGATGTCTAAACACATGGTAAAGATTCACCTCTTCAAATTGTGAGATTAAAGCAAGATTTATTTGACTTAATGTCATTGATTTGATACTAATGGATTTCTTAGGCTTTGTAAACTACTAGATGATGAGCATCGAATCCCCAAAAACATTTATTTTCGAAATTTTATTGTCCTTGACAATCTACAGACCCTTCTATAAGGCTAGATATTTCAAAAATAAATAATTATTAGTTATAATATATAATATATAGAGTTTTAAAAGATGATTCAAGTTTGAAATTTTAAAGTAATGAGGAGATATTTAAAACCCAACCTGGTTAAAAGTTAATGTGACCCACATTGGATGTGTTGGGATAGGGTCCCATGGGGTTAATTTTGAAAAAGTTTTTATTATTTATGTAAAGTCTCCGCATTTTGAGGAAGCAGAACACAAAGGTTGTAGAACTCAAAGGGGCTTTACGAAGATCAAAGCCCCTTAGTTTGTTACAATTTAATATGTTTTGTGACATGCCCATGGTTTGCGAACCATGATATTGTAATGAAAGCAACTATATAAATGAGTCATAACGAGTGATAGGAAAAAACAAGTCATTGAAGATCTATGTATGGGCAAGTGATCTAAGGTAGAAAAATATGTTTTCTGTACTTAGGTGAAGGGGAAGGCTCCTGTAGCTGTGTGTGCGGAGACCTTGGTAAGTCCATAGTTGAGTGTGCGGGCCCCTGCAACTGTGTGCGCAGGGAAGAAAGAGTCAGTAACAGAAGGATTAATCATAATAAAGACTATTTTGGATCCATATTTGTGTATTTGTGACTTTTTGTTTACTTACGCATTTTCTGTGTATTCGCTCTATTTTCTACAATTATTTGGAGAAACTCTTAATTGGTGCGCGAAAGTAATATATCTGCTAGTTTACTTAATCACATGGATGTTTAAGGCAATCGACGCAGGGTTAGAAGTTGTTATCTATAAGTTATCTTAGTTTCCGCATTTCAAGGGTTAGGGTTTGCGAAGGTTGGGATAAAACCCTAGAAGTAATAGAAACCCATCACAAAGACCTTAGGATGCAGAAACCTGGTTTTTTCATCCCTCAATACTGCTTCGGGTGAGATTATAGCCTGCACTACGCAGGTTGTTTCCGAAAGGGCCAATAGTGAAGGGTTTTGTTGGTTGGCACAACTAACTCTAAACCTAGGTCCAGGCCTCCTTAAGCCAACATGATGCAATCTTTAAGTGATTTTGATAACTAAAATACATTTTAGCTTCTAATTTCTCAAACTATAAATTAATCTCCTAAATAAAAAATACGCTCTATATATACTCCTTAATTTTATATTTAAATTTATAAACAATAAATATAAATTATAAATAATTTATGAAATTTTACTTTAAAAAAATATTTACTTTTAAAAGAAATTACACAAAAATATCATCCTAAATTTTAAACTAAAATTGTATAATTGATTCCTCTAAGTATGGTTCCCATATGAGGACATTTCCCCCTTGCTTTGATATGATGCCAACTCACATGAAAGGGTATTGTGACTCCTGCTATACTTGGTGCATTGCATGTGCTCTCGTCACTTCATCGATCATGGCATAAAGTTGGCACAAGGTTAAATCCCATTTGAACGTTGCAGGTGGTATAGGGAAGTACAAAATGACTTGGTAGAAGAATTATGTTAGATTGGCAGAGTTGGAGGAAAAAATTGACAATATTAATCACAAGTTGACCATTCTAGCTAGGAGATCAACCAACATCTCCTTATCCTTGGATGGGGGTAGTGACCGACCAGAACGAGTTCTTGGAGATTTTTCCCAATAATTGTTAAAGCTCACTGATTTTTTGCTTGTAGCACTAGCAATATTTTTTTGTCTTCTCATGTCAATGTATGTCAAGGTCTAGCACAACCAACCTGTTTTTATAAGTTTCTATTTACAAGAATCTCTAGTTAGATGAGGTCTTAGCAACTTCAAGACTTTGAACTTATGTTACTAGTCTGGTTTCCCTTCGGGCAAACCAATAATAAAAAAAAATTTGTTCAGGTAATTCTCATTTGGTGTAACACAGAGTTCCTAACTTAAAAAAATAAATGATATAACTGGTAAATACAATTTTTTAATATAACAATAATTCTAACCCCATGCTAGATTCAGGGGTTTACCCGATTCCCTATGCGTGCGAGAAGCCATACATTGGCTAGACTCGTTGTCCCTTCAAAGCTTGCCTTAAAGAGCATATTGATGATACCAATCATCTCTTCCTATCAAAGTCTGTCATCGCTGAGCACTCTTTTAATTCAAAACATTTGATCTAGTTTGATCAGTCCAAAATCCTTACCTCTATTATGCTTTACAACTCTAGAGTCATTAGGGAATCCCTCAAAATCGAGAAGCACCCCAACAACTTTAACAAAGAATATGACTATAAATTAAGTCATTCTTGGAAACCTGCTATCCATCAAATCACTTGATAGTTTGTTCTTCCCCCATTCTCTCCTTTTCCTCTTTTTGGACCTCTCTTTGCCCTTTGCTCCATCATTATATTTTGTTCTTATTTTTTAATCTCCTAATTCTAAATTTAATCTTTTGGTCTCTAACCCTCTTATCTTTTAATCCTCCCCTTCTTCCAATATATATATATATATACAAATACAATTATTTATAGAATTATCTTTTGCTTTTTCCTTCATCCTTGTATCATTTTTTCATTCATATCCATTTATATTTATGTGTTCTCATATCCTAATGAAATTAAATAGATTATTTAAATTTATATCTTTTAATTAATTTTAGTCTATCCCATGGCCCCTTTCTTTTTCTTCTTAACTCTTAATTCACTTTTTTATTTTTATCTTGAATTTCTTATTTTTGTGCTCGTTTCTTTTGTTATTTATTTATTATAATCTTTTGACTTAACTCTCTTCTCTTAGCGGCTATAGTTATTAATTTATTATTAATGTTTAATGACTAATTCATTTGCTTCCCTCTATTAAATGCTTCAAAGCACTCATTTGTGATCACTCAATTCTCAAGTCCGTGATGATGGGTAAAGTGTTTGCCCTAAACGTTGGACATGATTAAAATTCCTTTACATAGTCTTATATAGAAAATTCACTCAATATGAACAACTATGGAAATCCCTAATCTCTCATCAACAATAATAAGGTTAAATCATTAAAACATCATTTTAGAATAAATAATAATTTCATTATTTATTAATATTCTTTTACCATTAATAATAAATTGATTATTTATTAAAATGCATATTATAGAAAAGTGCACTTTTCAAGATAATGATACTTTATATATTATATTTATATGCTTTATATTATTGAATATCTGTATAATTATTAATTTTTCATATTTAATTATTATTTTAATAAGAATATATATAATTAAATTGATAGGTGTGATTTATTTTGGAATAGATTTTCTAGAATTTCCATTCTTTAAAATATAAAATATTTTGGATGGTCTAGATTTAATAATTGAGAATATTCGTAATCTTAGACATGATCTAATGGATGAAATCAAAAGTTTCTAAACGGTTTTTTCGTTTCCAACCTCCACTCTTGTCTTGAGTTACAAATTTTTTGCGTTACAAATGACACATAAGTATTTTGATGGCTATTGACATTTACAACCATTTAATTTATATGGTTGTGCTAATTAATGTTAATTGGTTTTATCTTAAGTGATTGAGAGGAATGTGTGTAATTTTTTTCATCCAAGTGTAATTCTCATAAACGATATGTTGAGTTTATATACAATATATTGTAATGTATTTGAAGCTTGTTATTGAATAATCTTGAACTTCCTTTTGTTTATGTGAATTAGAAGAACCTTTAATTAATTAGAGAAAAAAATACAAGTAGCCTTGTTCTCAAATTTCAAAGTCTAGAAAATGTTATTTATCATAAAAGGACTACAAATCTTGGCCTGTCAACCAAAGATGCTAGGAAATCTATTAATCAATAACAACCTATTAGAGACTAATAATAACAACAATTACACCAAAGAACATACTTATTCTCTTAAGATTTAGGATGGAGACTTCAGGGTTTTCGGTTTAAGAAGGAGGAAATGCACGTGATATTGGCATGTCTTTCCTTGAGTTGACTAACTTTTCTCTATCTTCTTGGATGCAGTCCTTAATGCTCTTGTGTCCATTTTTCTATTCTCTTTGAAAGATTGTGTATGGACTCCTAAATGGGGATTCGAAGAACTTGAACCAGACTGAGCATTATTTGTTTAATGGTATAGTACGGGTTGTAGATATTTATTGAGGAAAGCCTTTACCATAGAAATCATGTGTGGAACATCTAGATCCATGTCTTCTAGAAGGTCTTCAGTATCATCCTCTTCCATTACTAATATATTTGACTCCTATGGCAAAGCATTTTGTAAATTATCTTCTAGATTGTTTTTCTTGGGCTCTGTTGTGGGTGGTAAATACTTAGGAATATCTCTATCATTTGATTCGGGGACTAATTGAGTAATTTCTTGCATGGGGTTCTCATTCGGGGAGGAGAGAGACATGAACCTTTTTCCAGATCTTTGGTTATGACCGTAATTTGCGGCTACTTAAGGTTTCAAATTCCTTGTCCTTTGGGGGAATTTTCCAAAACCCTCTTTCTCCTTATGTGTTGGTTTCTATGTTTCTAAATCATTTTCAATCAAAAAAAATTCTCTAAAAGGATGCCCATATTCATGACAATGTTTGTATTTAAATTGAAAATTTTCATAATTTAGTGTTTGTTTCCAAAGATTGTCTTAATAACAAATATCTATTGAAACTGGAAGAGGTTCTGAAATATTTATAGAGATACATATCCTTGCATAGGACGTGTATCTCCCTCTCTTAGTTACCTTAGATATCTTGACAATGCTACCAATGGCATTAGCAATGCCTTCAAGGATTTCTTCCTCCTAATATTCCTTTGTAAGAGAAAAGAGTTGAACCCATACCGAGGCAATAAGGAATTCTTCCTTCTCAGGATTGTACTGCTCTTCCAAAATCGCATGAAGAGAACAACATTATTAAAAAAGTAAGGTCCCCCTTCAAAAACCATCATTCTATCTTCCAAGATGGAAAACATTACTATGCAGAACCGTTTTTCTCTTAGCTCTAAATCTATTTGTCCCTTGAGGTTCCATTTATTTTGGATCCAATTGATCATGGAAATTTTAGAGGACCATAATCTGATGTTAGATTTGACCTCATATGTTGGATCTCACTGCTTTTGGCAAGAAACACCCTTGAATTTTATTTTGCTAGAAAAACCCCAGAAGTGGTTTCTCTAAGTGACTAGAATCTCCATTAACTCTAGTTGTGATTTGAAAATGGCACGAATGTTGAGGATTTTGGGAGGGATTGCTGACCGATCTAACATTCTTATAAATTCTTGAGACTATCTAACTAAACGAGGAAGTTGATCCCCTACCCCAGAACTAGCCATGGATGGGTATACAAAAGAAACCCTACTTAAAAACTCTCAAATGATCTTGAACTTTGAAAAATATTTTACCTTTATTATTAAGTGACTTTTAGTTTTAAAACATATCTTACCCTTATGTGAGAGTGAAATGATTATTATATATAATATATATATTATATATATATATATATATATATATATATATATATATATATATTATATATATATATATATATATATATATATTATATATATATATATATTAAATTTGTATAGTTCCCCGATGGGGGTGATTGTGCATAGGGATGCGAGAAGTAGAGATGAGTGCCTACCACCCCAATGATCCTCCTAGAAATTAAACATGGGGTGGCATGGCATTTGGGTGTCATGCACCCTCGTGTGAGAATTTAATCTGTGGTAATGTGACATTTACTCTATTTAATGGTGTACATGTTGGTTTATGGAGGCGACGCACAATGGCATGGAAGGAAGCTTGTGTTGCTAGTTATGGGTGGCTTACTCTTGTATGGGATGGACGTGGGTGCATATTCCACCTACCTTTCTTAATTAGGGTGTGGGGGTAATGGAGATGGTTGTCTATGCATATTGCAAGAGCCTATAAACATGAGTATTTGTTATGTTTTTGGAGTTAGGAGTGGAGGGACGTTAGCTTAGCAAAGTTTAGTTGGGATCCTAGAATGGAGCACTACTACTCGAAGCTACTTAGAGAATTATCTGACTAGATTTTACTAGACTTTGTCGTAGGAACGTTGGTTATGTTCTTGCCTTCGTTTTGGATACTCCATGTCTAGAACGAGGTAAGAATTTGTGGTTCCCTTCTCTGCTAAGTCCCTTTCTTATCTAAAGTGTTTGGTTGCACTAGTATTTTATGAGGGTGTGGGTCACAAGTTGGTGTTCCGGTAGATCTAACTCTCTATGCAAGTTCTGGGCTATTGGGGGCTTGTTATTTTACTAGAGGGCAAGGGGCTGGGCAAGGGAGATATGTGCCCAATCTCTCCACTGTTTGGCCTAGTAAGCTTTTTGGCCCTTCACAATGTACTTTCCTGGTGCTTTTTTGTGTGGGCTAAGGAGGGCACGAAGTTTGTAGGCTTGGTATTGGGTTATATAGAGTTGAATTTGTGTTATGTTAGTCTCCCTTTGCACTTATTTGGAGGTCTTGTGTTTGCAATATTTCTTTGGGTTAATTTTTTCAATGGTGGAGTTGGTGGTTATTGTGCGCAGACCCTAGTGTTACTTTACCAACTCTGACATTACGTTGTTCCTATGTCAGTTTATAGTCGCTGACCCAACCTCATAAGGGGACCTTTGGGTTGTTTTCAATTGTGGTTAGCAATGAATGTGTTTTTGGATTTGAGCATAGGTGGATGGTGTGTTAGTGTGTTATGGAGGATTTGTAGATGTGAGGAAATTGAGTTATAGTCTGGGTGTGTTGTTTGGAGGAGAATCGTCGCTAGTCTGGTTGCGGACATGTTGGCAATGCCTCGCCAACATTGACAAGTGCTAAGAGGTGTGGGGAAAAGAGGGTAGCACGGGGGGAGCTTGCAGTAAGATTATAGCCAGGGTGAGGTCATCGACCTAGTCCCCACTTAGCCATCTGTCACAATGGTTCGTCCCCCTCCACCATATGATATTGGCAATGTTTCGAGTCAGATTACTCTCACTTTGGATCAACTCAGTAGGGCTCGACATGATAATCATAATGTAGTTATAAGTTTTATGAACAACCTTTAGTGCAACCAGTGGTAGATGCATGATAGATTGGCTAGCTCGATGCGAGGGCATAGGCGCATTTAAGAGAAGTTGGATCGACTTGATGACAAACTAGCCCATATGGAGAAGCACGTCCATTGTGATTTCAAACCTCCTCCATCTCCTAGCTTGGGAATATACCACCCTGCTCCGGTCAACTCTTCTGATTTTTAATGACTGTTGGCTATATCTTGATCATGCAGGTGTTTTGTTATCATTTATTTTTCCGGTTTTGGTCACTTATCTTGGGAACTTGCTGTGTGTTTGAGTTTGGACCTATTGGCCAATGAATATAGTAAGAGTGAAGCCAGTAAAATATTAAGAAATTGTATTTTGAAATGTAATCTTTTGACTTAATAGAAACTCC
Organism: Pinus taeda; assembly: GCA_000404065.3. Taxonomy (NCBI): domain Eukaryota; kingdom Viridiplantae; phylum Streptophyta; class Pinopsida; order Pinales; family Pinaceae; genus Pinus; species Pinus taeda. Next base: position 89,907 of record APFE031644918.1, read on the forward strand.
TTGATGCACAAACAAAATGAATACTAAATTTATATAGTAATAAAATCACTTAAAAAAAAAAACAAAAACAAAAACAAAAAAACTATGTAAAACATTATGTAATGTGATGTTATGTTGAATTAAATGTTAAAGGTCATAGACTACTTGATATAAATTTGAATTAGTTATCTGATGGTGGTTAACAAGCCCATGGTATTTGTCTCTAGTATTTGTTATGATGAAAACTATTTATACACTTAAAAAAATATATTATAGAATGCAAAAAGTCCAACTTAAATCTATATAAACTTCAAATTTAATCTCTCTTAATACTTGTAGATTCTGATTTTTCTTTAATTAATTTATTATATTTATTAGAGATAAATATACCTATAATAATTCTATATTGAATTGACTCTGAAAAGGTTTTCCTAGTACACCATAAATATGAAACATTAATTAAAAGTGGAAGTCTATGGTTTTATTTTACATGCCCTACATAAACTTGGAGATACTGAAGGATCCCATAGGTAGGAAGTGACCGCAGTTTTTTAAATGGTTTATTTCTTTTGTATTAACCTAATTATTATACGGATTGTTAGTAACTTCTGTTTCTATTAGTCACTAATTTTTTATTTTTTGTTTTATTTCCTTTCTATCTAACTTTTTTTTTTTTTCATGAATTTTTTTTAAAGAGAAACAATAATTAAAAAAAACAAATCCACTAATTTTTTTAGTTTTATTATATATATATATTCTATGTTTTTTAATGACAATTTTTAAAGAGAAAAAATAATTAAATATATTTCCCCAATAAATATTTTAGTTTTCTTACTTTTTAATTGATTTATTATTTTTTTTGTCTTTTCTATTTTTTTGTCTTTACTTTTTTTCTGTTTACCTTAAATTATAAATTAATAACTATTATCATAAATAATTAATCTGTAAATATAATTAGTATAAAATTTAAATTTGATAAGGAGTAACACAAATTTTATCTTTAAGCCTTTTGCAAAAACCAAAAAATCAACAACATTTCCTTTGCTACTGATGAGCTCCTATTTTTCCAAATTATACCTTTTCTTAGACTTCAAAGCTATCCAATCTTTTCATTCTCTCATTGTGATTTAGATTTCACAACAGTGATTTGCATCTTCACCTGGTTTAGATTTCATAGAAGTCATCTTCACCTGGTTTAGATTTCATAGAAGTCATTTGCAGTTTCATCTCCTCTCCTCTACGTTGCCTAAACTATTAATTTAGTTATTTGGGATATCAGAGTGTTAATTACAAGTGTTGATATACTTGCAAATGAGAAATAACAATAATTTACTTGCCAATTATTAATTTAGTTATTTGGGATATCAGAGTGTTAATTACAAGTGTTGATATACTTGCAAATGAGAAATAACAATAATTTACTTGCCAATGGGCAATAACAATAATTTTCTTGCTCTTATTTGCAGTGTTAGCATATCATATTTTCCTGCATGCACGAATTTCGATTTCCTGATTCCCAAGGTAAGGTTTTGGTTTTTTCTTAATGTGCTTTATTGGAATTTTCAGTGACTATGGTTAGCCTAATGCAACCCTCCCATCTCTTCCAGTTTCATAAACTTTATTATTATTTTTTTATGCGATTGTAGTTATTAATTAAACAACCAGAAAATATATAATATTTCGTTTTTATTTAATTTTTAATTTCTAATTTCATTGGATTATAGTTTCATAAAATAATTAAAAAAACAAAACTTTAGTAGTTTTTTTTTGTTCTTATTACTTTTTATAAAATTTTTTGTCTTTTTTATTGTTTTTTTAAGACACAAACTTTAAGAGGAAAAATTAATATAAAAAATCTTTTCCAATATTTTTTGTTTTTGTTACAGCATAGTTAATAGCTTTTATAATAAAACTATTATGATAAATTATTTAGTTTTTAGGAATTATTGTGAAGGTTTATTTCCTAATTTTTAAGAAAGTTTTATTGACTGTTATCAGTACTAATTTAGATCTAGGGAACATTTTTTTTTTTTTTTTTACTTTGTTGAATTTGTTTTTTTTAAGAATAGTTTTTATTATATAGTAATAATTTTGTTGTTAAACTAATAATACAACAATTATTATTACGAACATTCATAAATATTAATTAACATGTCTTTACAATTTAATTTAAAAATTAAGTTAATACTAAATCACAAATTATAGATTATCTCAACTCAGAGGGGTCATTTGAGTGATACCAATAAAAATTTTGTTTCATATTCCCATGCCCCCACTGGCACAAACACAATTGCATTCAAATATATATCAATCATGTTCGGTTCCCATGAACTTTGTAGGAGACAATTGGTTGTGCAAAACAAGTTTCTTGGAATTGACATCTCATTGAGTTGCAACTAAGTTTCTCCATATCAATTTGAACCAAACACTACCAAAAAAATAAGGTTATAAAGCTTCATTACAACCTATGAGGGAGCACAACATTTTCACTTAATTTCTACTTTTTTATGAAGATTTTAATAATCATCTCACATCTTTTCAACCATTCATACTCCAATTAACTATATTTAAATTGAGCCACATGTACTATCTACTACATAGCACTTGTTCAAATGATGACGTCAATTAAGGAGAGAGTGCAAATAAACATTTTTAGCTAATTTTTTTATTTGTTCAATTAATTATTAGTTTTGAATCCCCAAGAACGTGAAGCTTCTTTATAAAAATGTTAGAAAGAAGAGTTTTATGAGCAATACATTATTTGTCCCTTTGCCTAGAACATAATGACTGTGCATAACATGATAAGGATTGAGATATAATACCACTATACTCCTAATAATATTAAAAATATATAAATGAAATGGTTTTAAATTTTATTTAAATAACTTTTTTTAGGTAAAAATGTATTTTTTTTTTTTTTTTAATTTAGTATCTTGAAATGGTAATTCAAAAATTAAAAGAAATAAATTGTATTTTCTCTTATTATAATTTTATTTTCCATTGAAAGCATGGTCATGACTAGGTACCTCATGTAAATAATAAGATAAACAACATGGAAGACAAGGACTTCATAAAATTGCCTTAAACTCTAGCCAAACCATATTCTAGTGAAGAGGGGATGGAATACAGTAATTAAGTTAAACAACATGGAAGACAAGGACTTCATAAAATTGACTAAAAGTCTAGCCAAACCACATTCTAGTGAAGAGGGGATGGAATAAGGATGTCCAATCTTAACTAAACCGTTGGAGAATAAAGAAAGAGATATGCCAAAAATTGCTTCAAAATCTAAACAAAACCACCTTGAACTAAATCATTGGGGAATAAAGGAAGAGATGTTCCTAAAATTACTCCAAACTCTAACAAAAAAACACTTTGAACTTAAGTGGGAATGACAAAATGAGCCCAATCTTAACTAAACCATTGGGGAATCAAGGAAGGGATCATATTGTAGAACAAAGATGGTGATTGGGCGCTTTGTTAAGGCACTCTTTGATGTGAAGTCACTGGTTCAATTCCCTACCCCAATTGGGGTGATATATTGGACATGATGAAGATGTAGTCCTACCAAGCTTACCAAAAAGCACTCCTTGATGTGAAGTCACTGGTTCAATTCGCCCCAATCTGGGTGATACATTGAACATGATGAAGATGTAGTCCTACCAAGCTTACCAAAAAAAAGAAGAATATAATGTTAAAAAATATTACATCTAAATTTAAGGAGAAATTGCATTCTGATAGAGTTAGAGAGAATAAGAAAATTAAGATATTATAGTGAAGTGATCAACATTAATTTAAAAAATCAAAATTATCTCTTTATATTGAAAATAAAAAACACTTTCTCTTTAATTCTCCAATATATACTTAAATTAAATTTAAATTTTGAACTATTTATCATATTACCAATTTTACTCGCATTTTAACTTAACAAATTATAGTGATTTAAAAATATTAAACTAATTCTAAAAACCAAATAAAATTAAAAAAAATTCAAATAATTTTAATTTTTAAAAATCTAATACTAATTCAATCTTAATAAATTATGATAAATGAATCAAAAATATATAATAATTAATTTAATTTTAAAATTATTAAAATAAATTTTATATAATTCACATTTAAAAAATAATAATTAAAACTGAAATTAACCTTTACTTATTATTTATGATTTTTGTAAAAATGAATCTGTACTTTTATAATGATAAAAGATCTGTTGTCAAAATTAGTTGGTAAAATATACCAAACCTTGAATACTATATTAAACATTTGTTACAAAACCATAAATTTCAACTTCACACGATATTATTATAAGGATTAGTTATCTAGCTTTATCACTTACTATAAGACTGACTTGAATTCAACAATAAACTTTATTTTGTTAATTATTTATATTTAAATATTATTTTCATATTAAAAATTCTATAATGAGGTTGATTTATATAAGGTTTAAAAAAATAATTTAATTTTAAAATTAATTGGTATTATAAAATTCTAGAGTGACATGAATTCAAACGGTATTTTGTTAATTATTTTGTTTAAATATTTATTTTTATTTAAAAATTTATAATGATGTTGATATAAATAGGTTTAAAAAATAATAATTTTAAATTATGAATATTAGAATTCGGTATATAATTTTTTTATTATTAAATATATTATTTATATATATTAATTTGTCATATTAAGAGGGTTGAAGATGAAAAACACCTATTGGATTGTTCGGGCCTTTGTTCATATCTCCTTTCATTTTCAAAACATTGGCCACACTATTCAACTTTCTTGTTGGTTAAGTGAACTACTATAATGATTTGGAAACTTCTCTCCCTTTTTTATCATAAAATAAAATATTAAAAAAACCTAAATTAATGAAATCATATTAATCTTAATGCATATTAAAGTCATCTTATTATATAATCTTTTAAATTTAAATATATAATTTTAAATAAAAACCCACCATTTTAATCATTTAAATTCAATCACAGTATATTAAAAAAAATTACATTTAACATATTTTTTTTTTCTCGGTAAAGACTGTGCTAATTATATTAAAAAGAAAGAAAAATATTTACAAGAGGATACACCTATGAGGGAGCTGTAGCTCTACCTCTCACAATAAATCTTTGCAGAAGATGTTTACATTTAAGATCAGAGTCTGGAAAAAATAGCTGAGACCTCTGTCTATCAAAAAAAGGCTGAGACCTTTGTCTATCAAAATTTAACAACATTAAACTGAAAGTGGTAGATGGTAAACCAAAGAAGGTGCAGCGACAGTCTGGAGAGGTTGCTGGAACTGTAGTCAGGCAGTAGCTGAACGACAAAACTGGAAATCATCCCTGAGTCTTCAAGAAACTTACTTGGATTGTGCATTGTCCTGATTGCCAACCTCGTCCTGGGTGCTTGAAAGATTGACCCATTCGATCATGACATTGTCCTCCACGTCCGTCAAGGTTCTACCAGGCGGTAGAATAGGATAGAGGAGATTTCCAGTGAAGCGCGCCGGCTCATCGTCAATTGTGGGCTCCGTCAATGGCTGAGGGTCGCTTGTCTGCTTCTGGGGAGCGCTCTACTGGGGTTGGCACTTTTCCGTGTCTGCCTTGTCCTGCGACTTTGCATTGACGTCCAAATGCGCCTCCACCAAGTGGCTCTGCGAAGAACTGGCGGTTCTGGAGGGTGAGCGTTCTAAGGAAGCAGCCCCCGAACTAGCCGGATTGTCCGCTTCTTCAGAAAAAATGACAATTACCAGGGCAGAGATGGTCGGCTTGTTAAGCTGGCTATGGAAATTGAAGCGGGCAAAGTGCAGAGAGCTGGTGAGAGACGGGCCAGAGTCAGCAGAGGTGGGCATGGAGGGTGCGACTGTGGCCAGAGGGGATATGCGGCGAGGTTCAGGATCCGGGCCTCCCCTCCCACCCCGCCTTCCATGAGGGCCAGCTGAGCTTCCTCGCCTGGGCCTAGCTCGCATACGAGGCGGCATTTTGAACAAGAAAGGCTTACGGAAGGAACAGAGACGTGCCAGATAGCAAACCAGGACCACGACCCCGAAAGAGAGGCGGACACAAAGGAGAGGCGGATACAGAATAAAGGAGAGGCAGACCTGAAAAGAACAGAGACGAGCCAGATACCAGACCAGAGCCACAACCATGAAAGAGAGACGGACACGAAAGAGAGGCGGATACAGAGTGAAAGAGAGGCGGACACAAAACGACCAGAGACTTACCCGATACCAAGCCAGAACCGCCACCACCTGAGAGTCTCGGGATCGCACCCAGGCTTGCAACTTCAGCAGCAAGGAGAAGGCTTTAATTTCCCAACAAGAACCCACGACGCCCCGAACTGTCCAGATTTTTTCATGAGTGAGAAAATGCCTCTCAGAAATGACAATTCGGCGGTTACTGGCGAAAGAGCTGAGCTGCAGATGGGGAATTAGCATAGTGGCAATTCGATGAGTCCCAGGCTTCCTCTTAGAACAGGACTGCCTGGGACCTTCCCCTCTGCCCAGATTGATCAAACCAACACTAAAGAGGGCGGAATGCTCTGAACCAAACCTCTGCAATGAATGTTTGGGTGGAACAGGGTGAATTAAAGACTCTTCCTAGCGCTCCATTTCATGAACTTGCGAGACTGTACGCGGAGCTTGATGCTACATTGAATTGCAGTTACTCCCCTGCGTCAAACCTTTATGGTAGCCTGCCTCCAGCGCTACCCTCCACCGTGAGAGTTCGCCAACTGTTGGCTGAGCGTGCCTCATGGATTCCACCTAGTAATAGCTTGAAGAGGCACCCGCATCCGGGTACATTTAACATAATTATTATAAAAAATCTTTTTAAATTTTTTAATTATAATTTAGTTTTGATAATGTTAAATTTTCAAACTTTCATTAAAATTAATTTTATATTTATTTAAAATTTTAATTATATATCAATTTAATTAAAAATAATAAAACAATATGATTTTAATTATAATATTTCAAATAGTTTTTATAAAAATAAAATATTTAATCGACAAATGGAATTTGATTTTAATTTTATATTTCTATAATATTTTATAACATCTTAACTAAATGCTTTTCAATATTAATTAATTAATATAAATATAATTTATTTAAAATTTGATAATTGGAAAATTGAAATCACTTCATTTATTTTTCATTTACAATTAAAACTAAATATTAATCTAATATTATTTATTTGTAAAAAATAAAAAATAAAAATATTTAGATTTATTGACCTTTATACCTGGCTGAACACATCTATATATTTCATATTAAAAATATTAAAATTTAGGTGACGTTTATACAAGCGCTGAACACCTCTATACCGTCATGGCTGTGTTTCTTTCCATAACATGCCATTAAAAATGTGAAGATTCCGTCATGGCTGTGTTTCTTTCCATAACATGCCATTAAAAATGTGAAGATTTCCACTGATTTTGCAACGTTTTATGCCGACGGAATTGCATGCTTGTTACCTACTTCTCGGACATAACTAATCTACTCTGAGTCACCAAAGAGCTGACATCTTTACGCTTGAAAAACTGTACTAATCTACTCTGAGTCACCAAAGAGCTGACATCTTTACACTTGAAAAACTGTACTAATCTACTCTGAGTCACCAAAGAGCTGACATCTTTACGCTTGAAAAACTGTACAAAAGACCCACATGC